>WTSP01006778.1:0-67251 GCA_025331215.1 Actenoides lindsayi | reverse complement strand
GTGTGCACACTAGCTGGCTTGATGTACCTTCTCAGTGGCAGTGCATTGGGACGACCGCGTTCGGGCGCAGGGAAGGGAGGTGGGGGGGGGGGGGGTGGGGTGGGGGGGGTGGTACGTGGAGTTCTGTTACTGCCTCTGAATGAAAAATTGCCTTGCTTGAAGCCTTGCCAGAAGGATTTACAGTTCAGCACAGCGAGGGAACAGCTGGGAGATAAACAGATCAATAGCATTGATGACATTGGTGCAGTCTCTGCCTGAACCAGAGCACCTATGCTTGGCATCAGGCTGAAGCAACACAACCTGCCCCATCTCCTGAAACCTGCACACCTGCCTGACTTATGTCCTCTCAGCAAGGGGACTCTTAAACAGAGACGTTTGCTCAGTTTTTCCATAGTCCCTTTGGAAAGTTCCTATAAAAACCTCCCCTTAAGTGTGTCATCTACATGTCACAATGGTAAAAGCTGCATCATCCTCTTGGGCTCTTTTGCAGAGACAGATCACAAAGCTGTTAATAACCTCTCTTGTGGCTCATGTGTGGGCCAGCAGAGCAGGCTGGATCTGGTGCAGAGAAACACTAGGAGAGGGGACTCACCATCTGGAAAGCCCCTAAAACTAGACCAAGAGACCAGGGATTACAAACTTCTTGAAGCGGTCCTAACTCTGCTTTTGCCAAAGTCCAAAAACAGGACCAAGGGGAACCATCCCACAGCTCAGTTTTTTTATCTCTCTTCCATATCTGCAACATTGAAAAAGCTCATATTACTTGTTAAGAAAATTATCTTTTAAACATATTTAGCATTTATTTGAATATGAAAAAGAGCCATGGTATCTGGGTGAATCTAGCAATCTGAAAACTTACAGTAGTGCAACAATGGAAAATGTTCAATACCAAATATTCAGCTATAAATTCAGGATTGTTTCATTCAGCCAGCAGAATTACATTATCATGTACAGCTCAAGCTGAAAGACAACTGATGTGAATGGAAATGTCTTGAAAAAGTGAACTTCAGTCTGTGGACAGAGGTGATAGATAAGCATTGTTCACCCAAATGCACGTGCTTTCTGAAAGGCACAGAAAAGCTTTAGGGAGCATCAGAGGTTAAAAAAAGCAAAGGTGAGTGCTGACAAATTAAGCTTTGACTTAATTATGAAATGAGTGGCTTTGCTCCATCATTGAACGCTTACAGAATTTTTTGATGCAGAGAGGGACACTTTTTCTGAGAATAATTAAGACCCCAGATTTGAGTAATTACTCTTGCTTTGCTTGTTACCACTGGAATTTCAGTTAATTGACATCAACTCCTCTGAAATTAATACTTTGTGGACATAAGGGAAGCATGAAAAGAAGACTTCAACACATTAATTGACAGGCATGAGATAGAACCTTGTCAAAGGAAAGAAGGCTTTCTTTTAACAGCAGAAGTTGCTTTTAACAATACCGAAACTGAAAGACCAAAAGTGTATTCAGATCAAAACCTGGAATTAATGTATGAGGAAAAACTATAGAAAAACATAGAAGCTCTCCATAACATATCCTTTAAGCTGTCAGAAATCTTAGTATCTTAAGCCAGATGTTATATCTACCTCTGTGTTTAACAGCACTTGAGGATCTTTTTTTTTCTTTTCCCCTCATTAATTCAATGAATTGACTTTTGCACCCAATTACACTTTTTAACATCCACAACATCCTGTAGTAAAAAGGCAAAATCTTCCTCCATACTGGCTCAGGTCATGCAAGCATTAGAAAGCAACTAGTGAAACAGCAAGAAGTAGTAAATAATTTTTCCATATTTGCTTTTTTTTTTTTTTCTGTCCCTTGCACAGTTTTGTAGGGGTTTATCATCTTCCCTTTATTCTCTCCTTTTCCAGGTTGCAATAGGACAATCCAGTCTATCCTCACAAGTCGTCAGGCACCTTTCCTTGAAGGACTTGGTGATCTTGCATGGTGTTTGCCATTTGCCCACAGAACTCTAAAGGAAATGGGAGTAGCCATGTTTATTATTTTTGTTCTATGGTTTAGTTCACATTGTGTTTACTTCATATGTCCTTCTCATCTTTTTTTTCTTTTTTTTTTTTTTTTTTATTCTGAAAAGAAGAGGAAAGTGAGAAGAGTGATTTGTTATCCCAGATATCTGCAGCTGCCTGCCATGCCTCTGGGTGCCAGTGCTTCAGCAGGGGCCTTGTTGATGCTGTAGTAAAACACAATCATCAAACAGCCCACAAAGCTGTGATGTTCCTGTTCAACGTTTTATATTAATAATCTTCAACAACTCATTATCAAATTACTGAGCTACTTTTAAAAAACACTTTAGATGAGGGCCAAATGAGGAGCAATTCTAGCTGCCTTTACAGATATTTCTGATTACCCACAGAGTTTTCCTACTAGATTGAGCTCTGCTAAAACAGTGAAGTGGCTGAAATTCAGTCATTCTGTGTGCCAAAGCAAAAATGTACCCTTTCACCTCCAGCACTAGGGAACAGTTGGCTTTCATAAAAAAAACCACACAAAAAGTCATGTCCTGCTGATTTGGTTTACTAACTGTGGAACTAAAAATATTCTTTTTGACCTGTCAGAACAGCTGATCTTGTAATTCACTTCAAGATCCAAGTGACCTGAACAAAAAAATTCCTGCTTTGTTTTTCACCTAACCAATCTCAATAAGCCAGTACACTAAACAAGTGAAGAAAATAACTGAGCTGCAGTTGAAGGATACAGCTTGCTCTCACTCTCTTTCACTGAACATTTGAAAAGAGAAATCTGCTGATACTTACAATTGGAACCAGATTTTTGCAATGTGCTAATGCAAAATGCATGTAGCAAGTGGGATCTTCTGCCTGCCTACAGGACAGTTGTCAGCCTGTCAACATCTGCGCTTAGAAACTAAGGTAGAATTGCTTGCACTCAGATATCTGCCTTTATTTCTCTGCGTATCTTCTGTTTTGTAGTCTTGGTTAAAAGTCTGAAGTAACCTTGGATAGTATGTCAAATAGGACGAGTTATTACCCTAGTTTGAAAAGGCTCCTTGAGCTTCTTTAACTCTACTATCTTATAGCTTTACCAGGAAGAACTGGCAGTGAGCACAGGCAATAACCCCAACTGCAAAACTTCACTAAGTAGCATAGAGCTGAAACCTGACAAACTGAGATAGTCAGCACTCCAACAGGGTCAGGAGCAGGGCAGTTGCTAGAAGCATCATTTACAGCATCAGCAATGGTACTGTGGTTGTACACGTCTAGCCAACTCATTGCATAACTGAATGATGTTAAAGGCTTTCCAAGAGCATAATTACGTTAGCCTGGAATTAATACATTGTCCAAAGGTCTGAGTCTTCTCCCAAGATGTTGTCATTAGAGTCAGCAGAATGTTATTTCTAAAGAGAGGTGATGGCGTAAGGCTGAACTTGTACATCCATTCTGAGACTGGAGGTGCCTTCTTCCTTGGAAACAAACCACTACACACGCTCAGGTAGCAACACACCTGTTCAATATTGGAAGTTAGTGCCCATTTTATTCTACATCTAGATCTACTAATTTTTTTCAACTGTGCTGTGCACTGGACCAGCAGACTGCTTTGAGTGCTATCAAGAAATAGAGGTGTTGACAACTACAAAACTAGGAATCTCAAACCCAAATTGCTGCAGTAACAACTCTTGACAAACACAGTACAGAAATGTCCCAGAAACCAGTTAACTGGCAGCATGTGATCAAACAAATAGATAGACTTTGCTGTGAGAGGTTAAGAAATAACCAT
This sequence comes from Actenoides lindsayi, assembly GCA_025331215.1. Taxonomy (NCBI): domain Eukaryota; kingdom Metazoa; phylum Chordata; class Aves; order Coraciiformes; family Alcedinidae; genus Actenoides; species Actenoides lindsayi. The sequence continues at coordinate 63,500 of WTSP01006778.1, read as the reverse complement.
CCCCTCTATGACTAATGCATGTTTGCACTCTGACATTCAGTCATGAGATTCTCCTGTTTCTGTCCATTTTTCAGCAGCTCCAGTGCAGTCAACAGCACATCACAAACTGTCAGGAAAGATCATCCTGAGCTGTAAAGCACCAAATTCTATAGCATTCAGTTCTATTTAGCTCTTCTAATAAAGTCGCTTGTTTTTGTTTAATTTGGTAGAATTCAATAGTATCATTGTCATATACCAGAGATTGACCTCAAAGAGTAACATTTCTGTTTAAACACCTTAAATGCCATGTACAGACTTATCTAGATGCTTGCCTGCATTTGGTTTTTTTGGGTTTTTTTGCTTAGAAGGAGAGAGATGCTTAGCTCTATCAGTTTATGATGGCAGAGAGGAAAAGGCACGGTGCCAAAATATTTCAAATCAGATCACCATCATGAGCACTGCTATCTCAGAAGGGAAAAAAAAAATTTAATCTTGCCTGCAGGTGGGCAAAATTCAATGCTGCCAAGAAAAATGCAAGTAAAACTGCTTTTACCTCTAAGAAAAGTGTCTCCAGCTGCTGCATTATGGTACCAAACAAGTTCCACATGTCAGATGAGGAATGCAGTGTGGTGCTGAAAAAAAGAAATGGCAGGAACCATCTGTATTCTTATAAATTCAGCAGTTGCCTAGAGAGTTGCTGCCATTGAAAGAAGCAAGATTACTTCTCTGCTATTAATAAGGAAACTTGACAAGACTGAAAAGGACTTGAAGGAGTTGTCATTAGAGAAACTTACGTTCCACAGCATCTCCCAGTAAAGCAAATGCAGCTCTGAAACTTGTCCCCATCCTGTAACTGTCTGCCTAAACTTTCCAGTAAATAGAACCTAGTTCTTGAAGAGGAAAGGTCTGGGGTAGTAGCAGATCTACATCTTTTTAAAGCACTACTAGCCACTGTTTGGCTTCACTTCTTATGAGGATGTCAGAGCAGCTCTATCGGCGAGTAGGGGTATCAAATATATACTGGGCAGCCCTGTATGAAGCAGCTTTGAAATGCGTACCATGAAATCAGAAAAGACTTGTTCTGCAGCTTTGCTGTCAGCACATGTAAGAAGATCTTCCAAGGCAAGGACCACCTGTCAGTGTCCACACTCCTCCAGCCAACAGGAAGTAGCATATAATGAAAGGAGAAATAAAGGGTTCGGTGGGGAAATCTGCGGCAACTGCAAGACACAGCAGTTTGCATTGCTAGATACATATTTGATTGTGGGTGTGAGAGAAGCGAAGGGGGCCGTTGTCATGTTCAGTGAACTCTGGGGCTTTCATCAGTGTATCACAAAAGCAAATGAACGTCTTCATGTGGAGTGGCATGGAGGTGAATATGCCAAGCAGCTCATTAGTGTAATGCTGGTGCATTGCTTATTGTTAAGATGCCAATTCCCATTTTGAGCCCAGAGGGTACGAAAAGGGCAAGTAAACAGTTAATGAATACCATTCCTTGAATTGAGTGGCTGAATCTGTGCTGAACTTTTAAATCTTTTATAGCTGTGATATTTCAGAGTCCTAAAAATGAATCAGAACATCTGACAGGTATGCTGTGAAGTTCCATATACACACTTTGCCAAGATTTAGCACTGAGCATTTACCTTCTGATATGCTGACAAAGGGAAAATGGTTTATGCGAAGGTCTGTGGGCTGTTTTGCACCTAAAAGAAACTGGTAAAAGTGTGCTTTTTACTGTTTCTTTTCTCACATAGAAAAATTCCATTGTAATACATCTAGTGGCTTCCCAGCACCACCACAAGCAAAAGGTTATTTCATCAAGAAAATAATGTTGGTGCTCAAGGGCTTAATATACACATTAATGAGGATGTGGTGCTCAAGGTCAATACTGAAATACAGTCAGCAGTGTCCCAAACATTAAACTAATTCTCTATACTTACATTGCCCAGCTCATCTCAAAGCTCCTTCCTCTCTGAACAAACAGGGAACAGCTAACCAGCCTGAATTACAGCTACAATTGCAATGCAGCCCTTTTGCGGCATCTCTTTACCATCCTGCAGCAAAACTGCATGCTTTTGTTGATCAGAAGATCACGTATTTCCTGGAAGAAGTAGCAAATTTTCTGAGGTATTTTTCATTTTTCCAGAGACAGAGAAAAACGAGGATGTAATGTTTCATTCTGATATAAAACAGCACTGCTGCTTAGATTTCTGCCTTTAGGTTTACAGATCCCCAAGGCTGTGTCTGAATCTGTTACTGATTCCGCCTGTGTTTTCAGGACTGTTGCTCACTGCCCCTTTTGCCATACCCACATACAGATGCTATAAGCTTTGCTTTTGCTGTGCTGAACCTTGCCCAACAGTAAGATGCTGGCACCTTCGTGTTGCCAAAGCAGTGGGGACCACAGAGGTTTTCAAGACCTGGCTGGATAATTGCCTGAGCAACCTGGTCTAACCTCATGGCTGACCCTGCTTTGAGAGGAGGCTGGACTAGAGACATCCTGAGGTCCCTTCCAGCCTGAGTTACCCTGTGATCTTGCCTACCTGCTGAGGCGTGCAGCCTCTGATGCTGGAGCATAAGCAAGGCTATAAGGAAAGGCATATGAAAAGTAACTGCTGCAGCATGGATTTGCTTTCAGAAGGATCTTGAGGTACAGGAAGAAACATTTCCAGAATTTGCTACTCCAGAGGTTAACTTTTACAGTATTCTCAGGACAGTAGATTTTTTTTTTTTTCACTTAATTCCTCTCTAGAATATTATCACATACAGAATAGGAACTGCTGGCAAAGATGTAGGTATATTGTGCCAAGGCAGGGTGTGAGCTCTTTTTCCACACATATGCCACGGATGTGTTTTTGTGATGTGGTATTGAGAAACCCTGAATTTCATCTAGACATCTCCAGCTGCACCCCAAGCCCTGTTCCTGCAGTATGAGCCCTTCTTTCCTTCATCAGAGATATTCTGACCCTGATGCAGACATTTCTCAAGTCCATATTCATAAGAGTATCCATTAAAAAAACCCAAAAAACCAAAACATTCACATAAAAAATCTGGCAGAGAAGAGATAAATATTTCTGCCCCTTCCTTTATTTGGGTAAATGTACACAGAGAAGCAATTAAAAAAGGCTTAACTTAAATTGGTTTTCCAGATGAACAATGGTTTGTATAGCAGTGATTGCATGTATAACATTTATCCTTTGGGTTAATGATACTCCCTTCCAATTCTCTTTAATCCCGTTACAAAGTCAATAAATATTTCTTTTTTCCCAACACTCTTCTCCAGCATTGTTTAGGAAAAAAAAAAGGAGAGGAGAGGGAGGGGAGAGGAGAGGGGAGAGGAGAAAGACTTAATTTAGAACCTGAGTTTGAGGAAGCTTTTGTCTCTGGAAAACATTTGCATTAAAATTGTTCATCTGATCTGAAACTTCCTCTCTCAGTGACATTTCAGCAGTTCACTCCAACGAGTGTCAGAGACCATACGATGTGTTATGCTTCACTGAGGCACTCATGGTAGAAAGCACTAACAACATATAGCAAAAACTTCCAATAGAGTCATGTCCATCCCACCATCATACAAATACTACTGATACACAGAGATGCTACAGCTCTTAAATGTTGGTTTCCTATCACTATATTGGATTATAAAACATTTTGCAATCTCCTCCTAAAAGTTTCCAGCTCCTCTTTTTTCAGATGCTAGTCTTTGAAATTTGACAGAAGAAAAGCCATGTGGTCACTAGACCCCTTTCTTTGACTGTACATGTAGTTTGTGTGTGTGTATATATATACACACACACATATATATAGGCATGATCTTGATCATACATATATACACAAATATATTAGCTGTTCTTTTCAAAGCTACTTAGAGATGCTCTAATTATGTGAATTATTAAGTCAAGTCCATTTATAGCCACGATTACAGCACATAATCCATCCAAAGACAACTGGATGGATTTGACATAAAGAATCCGATCTCTTTTACCTTAAAGATTTTGATGTCTTTTCTGGTTCCCACTCTATGTAGTTCATTTAAAAAATGTCTATCCAAAACATCACAGTCAACTTTTTACACATTTTCTATGAATATCTCTGTTAGAATACCATCAGAACACAATCTGGCTTTGTTACGCCCATTGACAATCAACAAAGCTTTTTTTGTTCCTTGAACTGTGCTTATCAGCTAAACCACAAGTGGGAAGCACAACAAATGCTTCAGAACAATGCCATCAGATACAGAAACTTTGTGATTGCACCTGTCCAACCAGCTCTTTATGAAAACTGCAGGTTACAAAAGATTAAAATTCTGCCTTGACTACGTTCATTTTTTAATAAAGAGGGGGAAAGGGGGCAGGGAGCCTTGGGAGGATCAGAAGAGCAGATTAGCTGTCTACAGAAACACTAGTTATGTATCATTAACTCCTCTGAAGCTATTCATAGTTAAAGCTGAAAAATGCCCAAGTTGACATTCCTTCCTCCCATGCTGTCAGGGGGGAGGCCAGAGACAAGATTTTCCACTTCATCTCCCAGTTTCCTTTTATATAGAGGCTCTCAGCAAACTGCTCATGTTGCCACAACAGAGACCTTGAACTTTCAAAGCTATCTAGAGAGACAGACACTTATCCCTGATCAATATGGCTCAGCAAAGAGGCATTGGCTGCCCACACATATCTCTTTCCAGGACTGGGACTTATATTTTCAATGACTGAATTTACTTTTCATAAAAGGGCAGAATGTCACTGCCAATTGGAGTCTGCAAAGTGAGCTAAAAGTCTCATTTTCATAGAACAATAGGAACAAATAGATGCTTTCTTTGGAGAGCCAGTCATTACTGTGACAGAGAAAAGTCAGCTGTACACCTACCCCTCAATTGTTTTCTGCGTAGCTAATGGCAGAGGTGATTTTTCTCCAGAAGAGAGAGTTTGCATTAAGTCCAGTATGAATATCAACATGCATGACCTAAAGGAGAAAAAGCTACATTAGTTCATTTTTCAAATAACTGTAGAATCATCCAGCTTGGAAAAGACCTTTAAGATCATCAAGTCCAACCATTAACCCTATTCTACCAAGACCACCACTAAGCCATAACGCCAAGCACCACATTTATATGGCATTTAAACACATCCAGGGATGGTGACTCAACCACCTCCCTGGGCAGCCTGTTCCAGTGCCTGACAACCCTTTCAGTGAAAAAAATTCCCCTAATGTTGAGTTTAAACCTCCCCTGGTGCAGCTTGAAGCCATTCCCTCTTGTCCTGTCATTAGTTACTTGTGAGAAGAGACCAGCACCTACCTCTCTACAACCTCCTTTTAGGTGGTTGTAGCAAGTGATAAGGTCTCCCCTCAGCCTCCTCTTCTTCAGACTAAATAGCCCCAGTTCCCTCAGCTGCTTCTTACAGGATTTGTTCTCCAGGCCCTTCACCAGCTTAGTTGCTCTTCTTTGGACCCAGTCCAGCACCTTCATGTATTTCTTGTATCGAGGTGCCCAAAACTGCACACAGTATTCCAGGTGTGGCCTCACCAATGCTGAGTACAGAGGGACCATCACCTCCCTGGTCCTGCTGGCCATACTATTTCTGATAGAAGTCAGGATGCTGTTGGCCTTCTTGCCCACATGGGCACACTGCTGGCTCATAATCAGGTGCTTGTCAGTCAGCACCCTCAGGTGTCTTTCTTCTGGAGAGCTTTCCAGACACTGTTCCCCAGGCCTGCAGCGTTGGCTAGGGTTGTTGTGGCCCAACTGCAGGACTCGGCACTTGGCCTTGTTGCAGCCCATACAGTTGACCTTGGCCCACTGATCTAGCCTGTCCAGGTCCCTCTGGAGAGCCTTCCTTCCTAAACAATGCTAAATACTGATAAAGGATAAGAATATTGAACAATTCAGAGCATGAGAGAAAGGTCATAAAATAGAAATTTGCTTGCAAATATGACATCCATGAGAAGAATCGCTCTTTCTGTGGACACTGAGGAGGAGAACTGGAAAACATGAAAAGCATTACCCTGATGGAAAGTAACATTGGAAGGTGGAAAGCTAGATACAACTAAGATGCTTAAAAAAATGCTTAAGACCAAAGATACTTGGTTGGAATTCTTTCATCAGCTTGTTCCTGAAATACTTTTTTTTTAAGAGCAGAGCCTGTGCGTGTGTCTCCACTGGCTGCAAAACCAAAGGCAATACTGTTGTTTCAGTTCAGAGATGCCTCCAGGCTCCACCATGAAGCCCATCTAATTATGTCTTTAAGATGTCAGATACCATTTGTTTAGGGGTACCAGTTAATTTTTCCTACTGCTTCAGGGATCCCGAAGTTTTGCTGTGTGGCACCTCACTCCTCTAAGGCAAGTCTCTGCCCAACACATACTGATGCACAGTGGGTTCTTTAGAAGATCAAAATGTCATTTTTAGAAATAAGAAAATGAGGAGTTCATGATGTTCCCATGATGTTTTTCTTTAAAGTCATTCAGCTTCCAAGGGTATGCTGGCACTTTGTATTCAAGGAAGATGTAAACTTGTTCTGGTGAGGGTGCTGATAGAAGTACTGCCTCCCACAGAGGAGTTGCCTGTATTAAATATGTATAGGCTGACTAAACAAGATCCATAGGGAATATTAAAGTGTTTTAATAACTGGAGTGTAAGGACAAAGGAGAAGGAGGAATGTAGGTGCATATTAATGGCAAAACCAAAATGAGATAATGTGATAAAACATCTTTGACATATGCATGCTTGTGACTTGATGTTAATATTAGACCTGAAGATAGCCAGCAGGGAAAAATTCTGCATAGACTAAGAAATGCTCTCTATGAAAGTACACAACTGTAACATATTCTTCTCAACTTCTTTCTCTATGATTGTATTTACAAAGCTAATATAAGATTCAGAGACCCCTACCATAACTCAGTTGTTCAGATATGAAACATCAACAACTATGAATATACCCTAATATGAAGCAAGTCAGAGCATGCCCAAGCTGCATCATTTGTACTGAAAACCTGATGATCACAGAATCATAGAATTGTAGGTGTTGGAAGAGACCTCTAGAGATCATCAAGTCCAACCCCCCTGCCAAAGCAGGATCGTGGGGGGGAAACGTGGGGTCAGTATCCACGTGGTAGGAAAGAAATATAAATCAAATGCTTTCATGTTGCCTACTCAGCAAGGCCACTCTTTGTGTTTTGCTTCATGAAAAATCACTCAGTGTTGATTATCAACACTACAGCATTGATTATCCAGGCAGTAGTTTAAAGCTGAATGGATGAGAATAAAACTCCTAAAAAGGCCCAGAGACAGCAAACAAATATCTTTCCTCAGCTCTTGGAGACAGAAGAGTCTCTGTACGTGACATATACACAGTGTGACACACCATCGCATGTGAGCAGGACATGGGGCTCAGACAAGATAATATTTCTGTTCTTATTACCTAGGAAGTCAATTCAGATTTTGTCCATCTGCTATGCCAGGTGGAGCTTGTTCAATCTAAAGGTGTTTGGTCTAGCCCCTCTAGTGCCTTTAGGAGGAGTATAAATAAAATTCTGGAACAGACTCCTTGCAAAGCCCATGTTTCCTTCTCAGGACAGAAAACTCTGCCCTCTGCACACAGGCACACAGTCTCATATGTGAAACAACCGAGGAACCATTCACCATTTAAACTGGATGCTGGGATCCCTGCCAGAAAGAAAGGGCACATCTGTCTCTTATGACCAACACTGGACCCTTGAGCCTACAGTTAAGCAGCCCATCGTTTGCAGGACTGCACAGGATGGGATGTCTTAGCCTTCAAAGCCAGGCAGCACTGAGAGGTCACTTACTGTGGATACAGAAACTTTCTTATACATTTGTTCTTGCATAGTGGAGAGACACACATCTCTTTGATAACTCCACATTACTGTCATGAGTATAAAAAGACATCCTCAGTATCCAAGCAGAAGTAATAAAGGTGTAAGCCAGCTAAACCCCCCCAGGCATGCCAGACCAAGCAGGAATACTATCCATCTTAATTGAATTTTAGGCATTACAGACCAGATATTTTCTTAACTTTTGTTTCTATCTTCATTATAATTAACCACAAAAATCTCCAGTAATCCTGGTTACACGTTACTATGAAGCTTTCTTTACCATGTTTCATGTTGGCTATTCCCAGTACAGTGTATGTTAATCTTTTTTAAAACAGGCCTTGAGCTCACTGTAGAGTGTAAGAGGGTTTGGGTTTTGTTTTTCTTAAGGGAGAAATGCATATGATCTCCTTCCAAGTAGAGATCAATCTTCTTTAAAGAAATTCTGTATTGGATTGTTCCCTCTTTTTGCTTCGTTTCTGTTTGAAATAAGTATATCTTCACTTGAATGTTATTTCAGTGATTCTCTCACATTAAAACTACAACTCAATAACATGGAAAAAAGGCAGGTGGAAAGAGACTTTCAAACACAAATGAAAAAAATGTTTGCCATGTTCTCACTAGCAAAGAGGAAGGGAAGAAATTTCTGGAGAAAAAAGACAAAAGCATCTCTTCACTGTTGACCTTATCCCTTCCTAATAGGAAACAATTATAATTCTCTAGCAGTGCTTATTCAAAAGTCCCAAACAACTCTTTCAGAACATCACTTCTAGACTGTGCCTCACTCCTGTCCCCAGTAGCATTCCTCAACTACCATTGCAGGTTTCAGTCCTTTTCTAACTGAAGTTCTGGGGAGTTTCACCTGAGCAACATCAGAGCAGGCAATGGGAAGTAAGGGCTCCTACAGACAAAAAACCACTACAGAACAACATGATAGTTTGGCTCAAAGATGCCAGACTTAAATTAGCTTATGTAGAATCCTCCCTATCAGTATCTAGGCAACTAGCATTTCTCACTACAAACTCACTACCCAATCACAACTTTGCCTTGGGATTTGTGTGTGTGTGTGTTTGTACACGAATATGTGCTCAGTTCATTAGGTATTAGTGGAGTTTCCTAAACATCCCATACTATTACTATGCTCAGTCCTCATATTAAAGGAGAAGAAGAAGGCTGGAGAAATTTCTTCCATAATGTGAAGATCTATCTGCCATTCAGGTCTATCTGAATGGTCAAGCAAATCCTTAGTTTCGTAGAATCATTATTAGTTTAGGTTGGAAGGGACCTTTAAAAGTCGTCTAGTCTAACCCCCCCATGCAATGAGCATGGACATCTTCAACCAAATCCTGTTGCTCAGAGCCCCGTCCTACTTGACCTTGAATATTTCCAGAGATGGGGCTTCTACCACATCTCTGGACAACCTGTGCCAATATTCCACCATCCTCAGTGTAAAAAGTTTCTTCCTAATATCTAGTCTAAATCTACTCTCTTTTAGTTTATAACCATAATAATCCTTGTCCTATTGTAACATGTCCTACTAAAAAGTCTATCCCCATCTTTCTTATAGGCCCCCTTTAACTATTGAAAGGATGCAATAATGTCTCCCCAGAACCTTCTCTTCTCCAGGCTGAATAACCCCATCTCTCTCAGCCTTTCCTCACAGAGAGACGTGTTCCATCCCTCTGATCATTTCCATGGCTCTTCTCTGGACTCACTCCAACAGGTCCATGTCTTTCCTGAACTGAGGAGTCCAGATCTGGACAGAGTTACTCCAGGTGAGATCTCACCAGAGTGGCACAGAGGGGCAGAAACACCTCCCTCAACCTTCTCACCACACTTCTTTTGATGCAACCCATGATATGGCTGGCCTTTTGAGTTGCAAGCGCACATTGCTGGCTCATGTCCAGATTTCCATCTACTGGTACCAAGTCCTTCTCCTCAAAGCTGCTCTCAATCCTTCATCCTCCAGCCTTTATTGATACTGGGAGTTGCCCTGATCCAGGTTCAAGAGCTTGAACTTGGCCTTGTTGAACCTCAGAAGGTTTACATGGGCCCACTTCTCAAGCTTGTCTAGGTCCCTCTGGATGGCATCTCATCTGTCAGGTGGGATCAGGTTTCTGATACATTCATTTTGTTTTTCTAAATAGTGGCGTTATAGCTGCCATTTCTCAGTGTTCTTAACCATTGCGCTGTCTGTGGTGTGCAGAGTCAAAAAGTCTAAAGCCTACAGCTCTCTCACAGCCCAGGAGACAGGCTGATAGGAACTAGTCAGACAAGGTGGCAGAAAACATGTTTGGTTTTTTTTCCTGAGGTTTTTCCATCACTAACTACATCTTCAAGTGCCCAGAACTGAGATATAAAAATGCAGTAGTGGTCCAGAATTAACCTTCTCTATTCGCTATATATGGAAGACTTACAAAATTTATAGAAATAGGTCTTCTTATGTTAAACTGAACCAGATAGGTGTTGAAATTACTATGCTTGGCGTATAATTCTGTCTCATAGTGGTAAGAACATTCCCAGCAAACCACCATTGCTGTATATTTCTTGAATGCCAGAGGGAGGCTTTGCACAGAACCTGACTGCAGCACAAGCATTAGTAACCTGGAGCAATCCCTGCACACAGCTTCTGCCTTTCCTGCCAGTAGCAGAGCAACCAAGGGGCTGCCAGCGCACCCCCAGCCTCAGCCCTGTCTGCAGCCATTTCTCTTTTCTGCTAGAGCAGCCCCAAAGCTGAAGGGTTTGCCTTTGGACACAACAGCTTTCCAAGCACGGCTGTGCTGTGTCCACCTTCTTGCCTCTGCACCCCATCTCTGACTTTCCCAGCTGCTGTTTGGGTGGGCCCAGGGATCTGCTTCCCTTACTGCAGTCCTTGCCATTTTCAGCAGCTCTTCACTCTCCTCACCAGCCTCTTTGTCCTGATGTTCCTGAAGCCAATTTCATTATTCAACTTTCCAAAGCTCTTGGGCAATCTGCTTTTATTCTCCCGCTTTCCTTTCCTTATCAGTATTTATACTCTTAACTGCAGTACCTCATTCTTTACACATGGCATGTCCCTCTTTCTAATGCTTGATTACTTTTTGCACTCACTTATTCAGAGTGACCTTTTTCACTCCTAGTGTATTTATCGCTAGATGGCTCTCATAACCCCTGGGCATATTGTCATTTATCTTTCAACCCGTTCAATTCCCTCCCCATCCAATTCGACTCTGTTTAGTATCCCTTTTGTTCCTCTAAATATTGTGCTGCTGAAAGCAAAGCATTTAACATACTAAAATAAATAAATAAATCATTTTTGTCTAGATGCTTCCCCACTATTATGTTCCCAGCAGTTGCATTTCCATAGAAAAAGAACAGTCAGATGCTTTCAATATGAATGACTTAAATATTAGATTGAGGAAAACGGCAGCAAGGCAGGAATTGGAGGGGCAGAGGGGCAGGGGGCACAGCATGGCTTCTACCTATCCAGCTGCCAGTGCAGTAGATGGCACAGAAATGTCAAATACTGTCAAGCCATGACATTCAAAATAAGACATTCACCTGTCGTATCTTCCTCGGGAGAAAACTATGGCAAGAATTGGTATGTTCTAGAAAGAGTCTACACACAAATTCTGGATCTTAATAACCTGTGATGGTTTTGAAGTAAAGCTTCACAAATTGGTATAATCCTTAAATACAGTCCTCACTTCTCCTCTCATTCATTATGAAGGGAATTAGTCTCACCCTAAACTGGAAACCATTTTGTTCAGTTTGTTAATGCAGCTTGTGCTATTTACATCTAGCTGAATCTGCTGCTAACACACTCTTCAAAGTCACTTCATGAAAAATGGACTAGATTTTTTTTTATGGTGATGGACAAACATTTTTTGCACCATAAACAGAGCCCCCTTGTTCGCAGTTTTAGTACCTTCGGTATTTTTCTGTCCATGAGAGAGTATTTTTTTTGAACCACACCTGCAAAGGCTGACTACAGGATGGACTCCAAGAGCTCCCTTGTACGATGAGTCAGATCAAATTGGCCTCTGTTCTGCACAGAAAGGTAATGAAATCACCTTTTCTTCCTGCTTTAAAATATAATATATCCTGAACAGTCAGTTACTAAGGATTTTCCTGCTCAACCAAGATGACAAATGCAAAATGCAAGCTATGACTGGGAATAAAGTATGAACCAGCTGTGTTGACAGAACTGTGCTGCAATAACCCATCCAGTGCACAGAAAATGCATTTTCGGCACTGGTAAATGGCACAGTCTTAAAATATCCATCAGCCTGAACGTACTGTTATGTATTTACTTAAGGAAGTTTAATTCCTGAGAGCAAGCCTTAAAATTAAGACATAGAGTAAAACAGATGTACTTGCATAGTGACTGACATCCATCACCAGGATTTTAGTCTATTAGGGTGAAAATGTAAGGCTCAGTAGAGAACACACCCACATTTCAACATCTAGGTAGGTCAAGAAACAGTTCTGCTGTTCCCTACCTAGGAAACCAGCTGTACTTAAGTCTATGTGGTGGTTTGTTGCCAGCAAACATTGTTCTTATCGAGCAGCAAAGGCAATCCAGAAGACTCTACAGGTCTCCCTTTCCATTTCAAGAGGTGAAGAAGGCACTTTACATTCTCCCAGCCCTGGCAGCAGAGCTTGTCATCTCTTCCTGCAGACAATATTTGGGAGGCTTTCTATGCTTAAATTAAGCAACATAGGTTAGTGTAAGCCCCCTGTGTTGTTCTTTTTCTGTTTCTGCTGTGCTAGTGCTAGATGAACTTCACAAAATGTTGAGCCCTGAATTTAGTACTCCAGCATTGCATGCAACTTTCAGGGCTATTTTTTTCAGCCTGCCTGCAAACTCAGGCATGCACCAGCTTGGCATTACATTCATCTCATAGTTTTCCTTACAACTATCGTAGCTGACAGAAACTAATATTTTATTATGAAACTGAGTTTAAATCTAATCTGAGCCAGGACTTTAAGCAAGGACATGTAGTACCTGTGGTTTCACCAGCACAGACATCTTTGTTACACACATGCACTAGTAAGACCCATGGCTGTTAGTCATGTTTTCCTGCTCTTACCATGTTATAAATTTCACTATAATTGGAGAGCAACAAAGCAGCAGAGAGGAATTCACATGACATTTGCATAAAGCACAATGAACAATGACATGCTACAGGCTTTGTTGGACTGCAACTCTGGGGAAAATATTTCAGCAGTTCTATACATTTATCTTTTTTTTTTTTTTTCCATTCGCATTAAATGAGCATTTTACCTATTTCGTATATTTGGGTAGGATCAGAACTGTTGAAGTGTTGTATTGTGTTTCAATGTTTAAAATGATACAGTGCAAGCAGAGTACCAATGTAAAATAATGAAATATTAATATCCTGTTTGGAAACTGTGTAATTCAGTCAGCACTGCACTCATCCACTGAGTTACATGCAGAGAATCTGGCATCCTCAAATGAACTTGTTTCATTCCTGAGTATGTCATGACTTCTTTTTTTGGGACAGAAATTATATCCCATCAACATTCATTGCTTTTGATCATGATGTGATGAGGTAGGTTAGCCTAATGGAAAAAATGGGAAAAAAAATCATGCTTTTCCTTCTTCTCTTTGTCTGTTCATTTGCTCTGTGATTTTCATAAACCTTTTCACTCTATGCAGCTAGGATCTTCCCTTTATTCAGCTATTGCTTTATTTCTAGGAGGAAAAAAAAAAAAAAAAGCCACTTGTGTAATAGAGAAGAAACAAGAAACACTATTAAGAAGAGGTTCCTCAAAGTCAAAAGAGGGGACTAAATTTAGGAGCCCATGTGAATGACCCTGTTTCAGCTGGACCCAAAACCAACCATCGCCCTGTGAACTCAGGAGCAGCTGGTTAGACCAAGTCTTTGATTGAGGTACCTAAATGAAGATGCAGGAGTCCAACTGCAGCTAACTCCAGGGCCATCAATCCCTATAGTTCAGAGTCACAGCCACACACCTGTCTTCCCAAGATTTCATGAAATGTTTTCTGAAATGTTTCCCACTGCAGCTTCTGGTGGTGCCTTTTTTCTGCACATCCAAGGCCACTCTCATGATATACCTGACACTGGACAGGCAAAAGCTCAAGGAAACTTAATTTGCATATTGAAGATTCATAATGCTAGAGAAAGCAAACTACAGATAAACTATGTTTGTATCCCAAATACCGTTTCCTTGTCTTCAGAATAAAAAAAAAAAGAATCATAAGGATCAAGTGAGGCAGGTGCATGGGTACAGGACATTGGCAAAGCAGAGGTTAAACCAGGATTTGAAGCAATTCAAGGTTGGAGAGTTGGAGGAATTTCATATGTGTTTTAAATGTAAACTTACTTAGGAATTCCCAGACTAATTTTTATAGGTTGAATTACTTAGAAAATATCATTTCCTCTCAAGGATTTTTCCTTTAGGTAATTGATAAATATTTATAACCCAGACTCCCTCTTAATGAAGATTTTTCCCTGGGAATAACAATTAAGAGTCTTTGTCAAAATCCCAAGTTGAAAATAGCTGTCATTCAGATGTTATTGTTTTTGAGTATGTGTAAAATACTGCCTTCCAAGATCCAAGGAAAAATCTTTGTTGGCACATTGTTTGAAACAATGCCTAACTAAAAGTGAAGGGGCTTGTCTTAACAGCATACCAATGAGGTGTAGCTGGCAATCAGGTGTGACTTGCTTAACAAATTAACAATATGTTTCTCTAATAGGAAATTTGTTGCTCCATATTCAGCATTGAAGATTTGCAGCTACTTAAACAAACAAACAAAAAAATCTACAGAGACTTTCAATATAATTAAAGTTAAATTTACTTTGAAATTCATGATGGCCATATAAAAGCAAACTAGCAATATTGTACATCTGGAAAATCACACTTTCATGAAATTCTTTAAGCCTTTTGTTAAGGGTAACTCATTTATACCTAAAAAATAAATGAGAATTTATCGAACTATCAGTAACAGCTGTATCTAATTCTGAGGGGTTTTGTGTTAAAAAATCAGACGTCTTAACCTTATTTTTATTTGATTTGTAAAAATTTCTGAAGACAAGATGAAGAGGAATTTGAGGTTATACAGATAATTATAATTCATTCCATGCTAAGGTTCCTGTTTGCTAATTCCACAAATTACTGTGGCATTTATCAGCTTGCTGCGAGTGGCCATTGCTGAACAGCTTTGTTGTAATCATAGAATTCTATGCATGCTTATTCAGCTAACTAAACAGATGCCCCTCTCCCATCTCTCCAAGTAACTGAGATGTGATGGCTTCTGTGTCAACAGGTTACCTGTTTCCATAGCCTGCACCTGTTCCAAAGTATTGCAAAGCTGCAGAAATATTTGATGAAGTACTGTAGACCAGAAGAACTTGTCATGGAGTTTTGTTACTTTACAAGTCCTGAAAAATGCTTTCATTGTTATTGCTACTGCTGTTTTATCTCCAAACATCTATATGTTATATAATATTGAAAGATACATAAAAACATCTCCCTTTTTAGTAAACGTTGGCAATATATGGTATACATCTGAACATGTTTAAAGAAAATGTGACAAGTTTTCATAAAAGGCACCCATAAAATTTTAATTTCCAAACCTACCAGTGTTAGATTTCATCCTTTTTCTTAGCAAAACTATTGATTCAAATGGCTGCAGATCTCTGAAAAAGTTACCTCCATTTCAATTCAGTTTTTCATAGATAGGCAACAAAGTTTATAAAAATTCTTTGAAAATATACACATTATGGAGAAAATGTCTAATCAAACAAAACTGAAAGGATCCCCTACTCTGAGACCACCAGCATGATGGACCTGATGAGGAGGAGAGGATTTCTCTTTAAGTACTCTAAATGCATCCTCTACAGAATAAGAAAGCCTTATAAATGCATTTCTATTAGTGATGAT
Organism: Actenoides lindsayi; assembly: GCA_025331215.1. Lineage (NCBI taxonomy): Eukaryota > Metazoa > Chordata > Aves > Coraciiformes > Alcedinidae > Actenoides > Actenoides lindsayi. The sequence continues at coordinate 47,780 of WTSP01006778.1, read as the reverse complement.
TTTACTTTTGTTAGTCTTTACATGGAAAATCACAGACTAGTAAAGGAATTCAATACCTCCTCCGGGCTGTCTGGGTTTTTATCCCAAATGACTTGTATGTCCAAATCTCCTAAGCAACAAGCCAGCTACAAGCCAGTCCCTTGAGAGACTTTTCTCACCCTTAATTTATTTATTGTCTACAGTATGAAAGTTTTTCATGAGGTATGTCCTAAATGTTCCTTTCCAATGCTGAACAGGAATCTTCCCTTTTCTCCTTTCATCCCCTTTGGATATCCCACCCTCCTTAGCATGTTGTTTCCTTACGTGTTTCCTTGTAACACCTCTCCTCAGTGCTCTTTACATCCTAACTCTTTGGTATTGCTACAGAGACGAGGTTCATCTCACTCTAGAATAACTGAAGATCTAATGATCAGCTAAAACAAGATCCCTGTATTAAAGGTGGTAAAAACTGAATGTATTAATCCCAACACAGGTGTTCAGAAAGGGTTCACAATATCACCATCATGGCATCCCACTTTCCCCCTTTAGTAAGATTTAACATGTTATGTTTAGTGTACATTGAAGAATATTGTAAGTCACAGTGCACTTAATAATAGCCTTGTTTTATGTGGATGTTTTTTTTTCAGAGGAGAGTGAAAGATCATATAATTACTCCATTGGCCCAGAACCAAACATTTGCAGGAAAAAAAAAAAAATGTAGCAAGTATGGCCAATTCTTAGTTTTTCAACAAAAAAATAGAGAAATTAATATTTATCAGACATTTCAATAAAAGTTACATGAATTTGCTGTTGAACTCAATCAAGGTTGAAGAGTTCTTAGTATTTAGGATACCATATGGATACATCATAAATCACAAAATGCATGCAATATAATGCACATTTTGCTTTCTTTTAAGTCAGCTTTCTTCAATTTGAGATGTTATATTTTTTCCAAAGCTAATTTTTAAAGCCAAATTCCATGACAGTGAAAGAAGCATGGACTGAAACCAAAACATTTATGTCCTATCATAAAGCCAAAGACAACGTACCACATTCTCCTGTTTCTGATTCCAGCAACGAGTACTGAAAGTTTACAAAGGCATAACACAGAAAAATAACTAGCAGTATAAATAACAAGGTAATATATAGGTGCACTCCTATTCTTACTGTATTTAATCTATGCACACAGAGTGCAAATCTGAAACCATTTGAAATATTTTTAGAAGAGTCAAATTCATTTTCAGAGAAGAATAAAAAGGTTTTTTATTATAAATCATATGAAATATCCTGAGCAAAACTAGTCATTGTAGGTTCTTTTAGTATGGAAAAGACAAAGGGTTATTCTAACCCAAGGCTTATTCTAACCCAATGAACATCTATCAGAATTGAAATCATATCATAAATTATTAAATCCTACTGCTCCTGCTAAGAGTAGATGTTCTAATTACATTACTCTACTGATGTTATTAACTTCTATGAACTTAAGACCAAGTTTGGCTTTCAGGTATGTCTAAGTAACTCCAATGACATTTGTGAGAGCTCTACAAGTACAGACAAGATTTTAGTCTGATCCCTGATTTCTGACCATATTGCCCTATCTCTGTGTCCTGGTGGCACTCTGTTTGAAAACTCATCCACAGAGGACGTTAGGCAAGTCCATCCAGTGCAGAGAGAGAAAAATAGACTTGTAGATAAACAGATTTCGTAGAACTCCTAAGAAGAGGACATCAAAGTCACACAGGCAAGATGTTCTCAGCTCTTCAGATTAAGAGGTCCAAACCCAGAAGATGCTGAGTGTTCTGATCATCCACTGCAATGATCTCCTACCAGTCCTCGAATTGACTCAATCAGCAAGAACTGAGCACATCTCTGATTACCGAAGGAGATATGATATAGTGATTCTCAGATAATTATGAAAACTGAAACCCAGACAGCCCCTTTTTGGTCATTTACTACATCCCAATAGCACCACGGGAACTTCAGTGCCAGAGGAAACATCTGCCATAATACATTTAACTTGTAAGAATAGAATGAACTCAGTAATACCTTTTAAATTCCTTAGAATCATAGTTATCTGCATAGGTATATAGGGCTTTTTTCAAGCCTTGTTCCCCAGAGACTTGATCTGACATGGTGCCTTGTAGCTCCAGACTACGTTGCCTTTGCAGATACATACTGACAAAGTTTTGTGTAATGTCAGCATCTTCATATCTTCTCTACAAACTGGAAATGTATCTTGACTTTCATTATCTTATTTGTTACAGATTTACAGTCATAATTTCAAGTATAATTATGCCCCATGATTTTTAAGGACAATGCTATATAATCAACAAGATACAAGTGCCATACATACTCAAGGAGGAAGATGTGTATATGTCTTTGTGTGCGTATATTTACATGTATGCACGGGTTTGTGTATCTACACGTGTACATATGTATATAATGTAATCACAATATCATAAAGATTTTAATTTAAAAAATGTAAAAGGTTTTAATAAAAGATTTCATGTTCTCTAGTATTCCTTTTTAGTTCCTCCATATGTGTTTGTGTGAATAAAAAATAAAGCACAGCTACTGTATCTACTCTGGAGGTTTCATTACACAAAGTAAAAATCTAAATTAATAAAACTGCTTTGCAAAACATGCCTCAGGACATACCCAAGTAGACAATGTTGAGACTACAATGCCAGGCTAATACTCAGGCCAAACAGATCAATTCTTCAAGGCTGTCAGAGATTGCTGATGTCATAGATGATGGCTGATGTCAATCATTCTTTATACATTTCAGAGAGAAAACGAGCAGGGAAAAGGGTTCTCTCAGAAATACTGCATATGGGAAATCCCATAGGAAGTTATATGGCAAGTCAACAGGATCATGAAGGCTTCATGAATCCCTAGGTACATTAACAAAATGTATTACCCTGCAAAATTTCAACTACCTAGCGTCACAGGAGGGAACAGTTTGAGGAAGGTATCTGCCCACTCACCACTGCAATTCCCTTGATTATGACTTTAATATTGCCTGGTTTCTACACTCTTGTAAGTCCATAGCACTTACACTTTCCTGATTTTAAAAATCCACAACCCAGTTTGCCATAAAGACAGAGGAGCCCGAAAGCTCAACTGGCCATTTCTGTTTCATCACAACATAGAGTGTGTCAACTGAGAAATGCAGAGCATGCTGGTAGAAGACAAGACATTACTAATGAGCCAAATGATTCCCTGGTGTGACTTCACTCACTTCATTAGAGTTACCACCAAGATAAATTTGTCCCAGTGAACTGAGGACTGTAAAAGTTTTGAGCAGAAGAGAATAGCAGTGCATGGGAAAATGGCAGTCCTTCCCAGAATATTTAAACTGGATTGTGAATCCAGTGAATTTGAGTCCAAATTGTTCACAGTTTGGTTTTGATACAATCTCTTGAATCACTTTTACAGTTCCAGAAAGCGTTGCATGATCCAGCCAGCAACACGGTGCATTAATAAGCAATGAGCTATGCAGTCCTGTCAAAACAACCTAATTAGTAAGTTGGCTGCTGGGTTTTTGCAATCACTAGCTAAACTTTGGCAATATAAACAGGGGCACCCACAGGGAGGTCCCACAAGCTCTCTGTACTTTAAAAGTTTTAAGGACCTATTTTTACACATATAAATAGGAGCCAGCATCAATTTTCAGTAGTGCAAGTACAAAATAATTTTCCAGAAGTCTCGCAAAAGCTTTATTGCAAAGATTAGGTAGAAAGTTTCTTCCCATGTGATTAAAAAATATCCCCTAATATAAACAAAAAATTATGCTTCCTGATACATTGTTAGGCTCATAAAACCTGACTTCAGTTTTTCAAGACTGTAAACAAAGTGAGGCACTTTCATGCTCTGATCATTGGATGGTAATTAGAGGGCTACACAAGTTTATAATATATATATGAAGAACATAGTATGGTAAAAGTCCCTCTTTATGAATAGCTCACTGATCACTTCTCCAGTGACCTGAAGTTGTCTGTGAAAATTCAAGGGTACTGTGCCTGGCCTTTCTTTGTAAGACTAACAAGGACACATCCAGACTATCCTGGGCAAACATCAGTAAATCCTGTCAGACACTTCAGGTAACAAAAGGAACTTCTAGGAAGGACTAAAAGATTTGAGTCCAAAGAAATACCTTCCATGGCAGAAGTTCTGAATGTATTAATTTGTCTTTGTAAATATATATCTACATATATGCATATTTTTAACCCCCCCTTTATATTTGATGAAAGTTAAATTTTATTTATCACCAGCCTTAGAATTTCAGAGGCTGTAGTTATCCCACTCAGTGTCAAGATTCTTCCACTGACACCACTTTTGCACCATCTGTGTCTTAAGGGTAGAGTCCAGACTGTTTCTACATCATCAGTGAACAGCAGCAGTAACCTGTGTGGCTTTTGAAACTGCCTGTGTGGCCAGGAGGCCGGTGAGCATTTTTCTTGCCTGCAGACACCGCCTCCACAGATGCAGTGCCCATGCTCCATCTATAACACAATTGGAAAAGAGGTCTTTTGCTACATCTCCTCCAGTGATAGGTGCCTTGCCATGAGGATGTGGTTCTTGTGCTGTGTGAGCAGTCATGGCTTTTCCAAATGCATTAACTTTGACCTGTGAATCTCTAATTACTTTGTTATCTGTCTGCTGTGGAAATCACCTCTCTCCATGAAAGAGACACTTCTTCAGCCTCATTATTTTATTACATATGTAAGAATGCAATGTTTTTGGTATATGGACACCAGAACATATCTGTCTGCAATAAGAAAACATTGGGGTATATAACTAATAGATTCTAATTCATGATCTTTTCCTTGGGACCTTTTTTCCCCACACTGTGCTTCTGCAGAAGCAGGTCCATGTAAGGACCACTGAGGCAAGAACAGGTGAAAATCAGCATCAGCAGATCAGTCAGACTCTGGCCTTGTATCTAAATACATACCATAGATTAGTGTCTGCTTCCTAGGACAGTCAGCTGTAGAAAAATTAACGTGGCCCCTTCATTTGCACTGAAAAATCTCAGATTCAGAAGTAGCAATATTCACTTCAGCCAGAAATTAAAAGTACCCTTTTGATAAATACAGCAACTATTAATACTACTTTCTAACTGCAGTCTTGGTTATAATACTGTGATGCCAACAGGTTTTATCCAACATCCAAACTGTGTAAATGTATATATATATTTTCAATGGCTAGTAGTATAAAACCTTGTATTATGTTCTATTATGTAAACTTTCCCATTCAGGTGACAGGCAATTTATTGCAGCACTTCAATGGATTGTAATGGCTGTAGTAACTGTGCAGTTAAGTGCTGTTTCTAAAAAGTAGAACTGGCAAAACATTTAATGAAGCATTTGGCTTTCTGTGTGATGAGATGAGAGCACCCTGTTGTATGCCAAATCAATCTGATTTTGCACAATATATCCATTCAAATAGCAATTCTGGAGGCTGGAGAGCCAGAGGAGCTGAGAGACTAGATTTTCTAGGCTGTAGAGAAAATAGTACTTCCAGATGTAATTTCCAAGTACTAAGAAGTGCCATTTACTCTGGGAGATGTGGATTTGCAGCATCATTTGGACAAATTCTGTGGAAGCTCCTCAATCTTTGCTGAAAGTCAGCAAGAATTTGCTTCTACATTTCTGCTGCTACTATGGTTTTAGCACTATATTATCAATCTTTAACACTGTTAATGCCCTAGAAAATGTATATACTGCAATCATACCCAGTCTGTGTGTCTCACTGCGTAGAGTAACTGCTGAGAATGAGCAGCTAGTTCTACATTATAGGTGCAAGAGTCATGTAAAGATTCCCCTCCCCCTCTTTTTTGGAGGCAGGAGTGTTTTGTTATTGTTTAATGCTTCTTTTTTGGACAATTTCCACTACATGTTCAATTTCAAGGCAATTCATTTCCATGCATTTCAAGAGTACAGAACTTGACAGGGGCAATCTTTCATCTAGTGTCATTAAGGAAAATATTACAATTATCATTTGATCCAGACACCAAAAATCCTCCATAAATGTCTTCCATAAATAGCTGTAAGAAAGAGTAGAGCATCATTAAACTCTTAGCACATGCCTTTCTACTAAAGTAAGATCTGATCCCAGTGGGTCCTGGATCCCACAGTTGTCTCAGATTTCTGGCCCTGAATAATCATCTCAGGGCAACACTTCTTCAAAACTGACTTCACTGCATATTGTAGTTGTGCCTGGAAAACACTTGCAGAGTTCTCCAAATCTGCTCCACTGAGTGGAAAAGCAGGGAGAAAGCAGCTGAGCTCTCACAGTGGCATGTTCTCATTCTGAGGAAAGAATAATAAACTATTCATTTTAGAGGCACCACTGTTGTCACCTACAATGTTACCAGTACTTTTATCATGCTCAGAAATCTATGTGGCTGAACAATTATTAAATGATGTCATGGAACTGATATTTTTAGAGAATGTCTCAATTTCATCTGTGATGCTGGAAAATCTTTGCTGATACCAACACACAAGCTGGAAACATTCAGAGACTGAAGGCTGAGAAGAACAAATCTCCACAGCTTGAAATCAAAGTTAGCCTCTGCTGCCAATGGAGCAAGCAGCACCATGTTCTCTGGCAGGCAAACACCGAGCAGCATAGGCAGAGGACAACATGGCAACCTAGAATTAGTATGGAAAGAAATAATAAATATGGAAGAACTAATATGGAAATTTAGAAACCCTTCCTAGATCATGTCTATGGAACATGGTACGGTGGAAAGGGCCAATATGCCACAACAGCAGCCACCAAGGCTACGAGGTGAGTGGGCAGTGTAAGGTCTTCATGTGCTGCAGGCACAAATGCCAGAGGAAACAAAGCACTCAGTAAAGGAGGAAATCCAGACACAACAAGCAGAAATGTCTTATAGGTATGCGCCCATTGCAGATCATGCTGCTAACTCAATGAATTTTTTTTCTTAAGAGTATCAGGAAGATTGGAGAAAGCAGCAAAAACGGTTTCAGGCCACACAGAATTGAAGCTATGTGACCCCTCTCCAAGGAGTTTTCAAGCCAGACAATTGCTGCGATGAGTGTTAATAAGTCACCATTCAGCTTCAGAGCATCTCAGGAACATACACTGGGACAAGAAGTCTGTTTAGAGATTACAATCACTCTGCAGCAGCAGCACCGCAAGCAAAAGGAACTCAGGCTGGGGTCTGACTGAGGCTGTGGCAAAACAACTCCCATGCCCCTTTCAGAAAATAGAGCAAAACAAGATTTGTTTAGTGCTGCTGCATCTTGCTCTGTCACAGCTCCCAAGATCCTTTTTTGTTGTTGTTGGTTTTCTTTTAATGGGAAAAGAGCTGGTATTTTTCATGGTCTCATAAATTTTTAAATAACCCTCAAGCTTAATAAAGTCTTTTCTTCCGCTACATGTTCACAACACCTGCATTTCATCAAGCCAAAAGCTCCTTTTTTCCACCTTTTGCACAACTGTCCTGCATGTATTCATGTTAGGACTTGTGCTGTCCTTCCTGTGACTCAGTGCTTTATAACTGTTCTTTGCAGATACCACCAGTTCTGTGGTTGTCACCCAAGACAAGAACATTTCTGGATTTGAATTCTCAAAAACAAGCCACTGAAGACATACCCATTCCAAGAAGAAAGATAGAATACAAAATGTCCTGCAATAGAATTTTCACTTTGTTACAGAAAAAAAACCAACAAACACCATGGCATTCAAAAGAACTCAAATATGGCTTGCTTTTGAATTCAACTAGCTAACTGTATTTTTGAAGAGGTTTAAGGTTCTGCTGCATTCCAAAGAGTGATTTGTTGTAGTTCTTATAAGCATTCCTTACTGGAGTACAAGAAAAAGTCAAACTGCATGATCATTTCTGTAGGGTACATTGTTTTCAACCATTATTGTGGAACAACACAGACACTTCACTCCAGAGGAGGCATGTTGCACATATAAAAGTACATCATTGCAAGAAAAATCACAGGGGAGTGCACAAAGAAAGCTCTCAGAGAAAAAATGGGGTTTAATCCTCTCATCAATTACAATTTATTTTTTTTTTACTGAATTATTTTGCATATTGAAGCAGATACCAAAAGTAGAGAAGCATGAGATTCAGGGTGTAATTGCTCAGGGAAGCAGCTCATTCTCTTTTTCTCATGCAATTCTAGCATTAAGGTTAGACACAGCACAATAAATCTACAAGTGGGTATCAATAAAAGATGTTGCTGCAAATGAGGCAAAAGATGACTCCTTAGGGAAGAAAGATCCAAAAGAAGCAAATGGCAATAAATTAAAGCACTGCAGGAATAAAATTGTTGATTACTCTTTAAAGCATGAATAGAACTGAAAAAGATTGAATTCAATGCACAACAAAACAAAATAGTGGCTAGCTGTTCTCTGCTAGAGCCACTGAAATGAATGACTTAGCTATTACTGGAGTAATCACCCCAATCCAGAGTGAGGAATTAAATCATCTGAAGGGTACAGAAGTATTTTGGAAAATTAAGTTGGAAGAACCTGTGTATCTCTATGCAATCTGACTTGGTCTCTCTTCACCAAAAAAGTTCTTCCTCAAACTACTGTGAGCTGTGGGCAACCAGCACTATTTTCTTTTGGAAGAAACAAACCATTCTTCACATATGTCGAGCCAAGTTACCAACTTGACATCAAAACTGCAAACATTTCAGGAGAAAACAAAATGGATAAAAATCTAAGGGCAAAAGGGAAAAGGAGATGCATTATGAAAAAATAGCCTACAGTGTTTCTTCAGTCCTGCTTCATACAGTCCAGGTCTAAGAGAGCTAAATGCAGCTTTGCCTTACTTGAAATCAATAGGGCAGAAAAGGGAATAAAGTGCTCCTCATCATGACTGAACGTCTCTGAATTTGACTTTTATGCTTTGTTTCTGGCACCTAACAACCTCTGTCTACAGTAACAAAAGATTTTTCACAAATACAATTGAAGCGCCTTAAGAATTTGTTTGCTAACTGAATTAACTGTTATTGCACAAGACAAACGATGCATTTCCATGTACTCTCACATTTTTCTCAATCACCTGTTTCAGTATTGGCATCTCTCAGTTTAAGTCAAATAATGTCATAAATCATGACATGAAAGATCTGGGGCTGCTTTAATTTGAAAGACTTTTTTCTGGATTGTCTATTATTTCTTTTTTTTATACATACATAAAAAAATCCAACCCTCAAAGCTTGTAAGGAAAATTATAACACGTGAACAAAAGATTTAAATCCTATCCCATTTGTTTCCACAAATACACGTGGTCTGATTTGAATGCCACATTGGTTTAACTTGTACAGTTCCCACTGAATCGTGATATACTCTGGTGTGAAATCAAAGCAGACCTGTAATAGGTAGCACAGTCAGAGGGGACTAATGAAACTTAAAAAAAACTTAATACCCATTGTTCATTTCAGTTCGCTTGCATTACTAGCAGCAGCTGTTCTACTGTGAACCACATTTTCCTACCCTTTAGGTATGCAGTGCTGCATCTCTAAACAGCTGCAAAGTGTTGATGTAACCTGTTGAGAATCACTGACTGCCATCTAAGGTTGCTGGGGAATCTTAGCAAGACCCATTTCATCCTCTTTTTTGCAGAGGATGCTCTGTTTGAAGTTTACCCACCTGTTTATTCACAAGCGACTTTAAAAATCTTGTCAAACATTAATAGAGCTGCTGCTTCACAGCACAGCTCCAGTTAAAATCCTGTTCATCCATATTCCATACAGCTTTGTGGCTCTACCAATGTATTTTCAAAACACATGTCTATTCTGTGTTACAGTCACTAGTAAAAAACCTTTACAGACCTATCCAACAGCTGAAACGTGGACATTCCCATAGCTGTTTTCAGATAGAGAAGATATTTCTTCCAATCACTGTACTATTTTCTCTAGAAAAGGTGAACTGCAGAAGGAACAAGGGAACCAAGAAAGGGAACTGCAGATCAATGAATGCTCTTCTAAAAGACTCATGAAAAGCTTTTACCCAAGAGAAAAGAGAAGGGGAATTGAATTCAATTCAATTTTGGGGTGAAGATTTGGTAGGCTATTAGAAGAGATTATATTTGAATCATTCTGCTTTGTCCATCTTTAACATAAGTATTTTTCATCTCATGGAAGAAAAATATTCATTGTTTTCTTGAGACATTTCTATTTTCATTTCTAGACAAAAAAATATTATGCCATAAACCACAGATGAATTGTAACTAAAGAAAGAAGTTTTAAAACTATATAGACTCCACAAATCTTTGGCTAATAATAAGCCAGATACAATAATTATACACCCACATAATGAAAACCACTGTTTTACTTCCCATCTATGTCATTATGAAAACTAACATTTTCTTTCATCATTTTTCCTTGCAATTGTCTTTTCCTTCCTTGGCAGAAAGGTTTACTCTGCTAGCCCTCAAATCTGAAGTAACATTGCAGTGGAAAGAAAATCCCAGCTCATCAAGTGAAAATTCCTGCTGTCGTAGATAACTATGTCCAATAATCTCATCCATAAACTGTGCCAGGTTCACCTTGTTCCCACTGGAAGGCCTTTCCAGAACCTCACAGCACTCAGTCAGAAACTTTCCTCCAGTTTCCAGACTGAAATTTTATTCCTCTGAGGTGCCTTCCCACCCAGATGTATTTGCAGACACCGTTCATATATCCTCTCTCAGCTTTCATTCTGTCAGGTTAAATAATTCTAGCTCAGCCCGTGCAAAATACATCTAGTTTTTGATCACACTAAGAGGACCAGTTTTAGACAAAAGTTCCTTCAGCTAAGTTTCCTATAGCTAAGCAAACCTTTTTTCTCTATTCATTTTAACATTTTTTTCCAGTTCTAACATAGCTGGACATCCAGCACTATTCTTTTTACACCAATAGTGCCTACCTTGCAAAAACCAGCTTTATTTGCTCATGAGTTTTTCTGCCCAATATAGGCTCTCCATTTATTTCTAATATCCTTCCAATTTGAAAGGACTGAGCTCTTTCCCAAATGAAAGTTTCTGATAGATTGCATAATCCTTACAGAAAGAAATTCCCACAGTTCTTCACAGTTAGTTCCAAGTTCCTCAGTCTGGGCTGATTACATACACTTACTCCTTTAGTATGTTGGGTTCATTCTTGAAAATGTAAATCTTGGGTACCAAGGTACCTTTCCACCTAGTTCTCTGTTTATTTCTAAATGATTGTGATCAAAACTGGTTCTGAGACTTTGCCATCTATCACAGACAGGAGAAATTAAGATGAGGTTACCCTCTTTCAATATCTATCCTCTCTGAACAATGATGTACAACAGTCCTGGCACTCCAGTCATGACTGCTATCCCAGCAGGTTTTTGTAGCCTCTGAACTATCAGTATCCCATACAGCATAGCACCATATGTCCCTCCACATTATTTTTCAGACTTCAGCATTTAACTACACCTTGAGATGTAGCTGGGACTCACCATTCCCACCAATAACTGACTGCCAAGTAACATATCTGCCTACTCTTTCCTAAGTTGTGATATGCCCTTACTGCTGCCATTTTCCTTTTCACATGTAGAAACATCAAGAGGGTTGACTATGAACCTCTTCCAGCTTTCTTTCCTTCCACTTCCTACTTATCTACGTTTATATTTTCAGCTGCAGAAGTCTTGTTACCAGAATATAATTTAATTAGATTTTTAAGCCATGGGGAGTCTGTTTTCTGTGATTCCACACAGATTATGAAACATTTCTCTACAGTAGAAGGGACTAGATTCATGATCCAAAGGTTCACTCCAATCTAATATTGCAGTGGCCAAATATCCCAAGACCTTATAGCACCCACCTTGGGCTATCTCTTGAACTTCATTATCCTCTCACAACTTCACCCTTTTCTCAGAGTTAAAGATCACCTCAGCCACCACCTTCCTTGCTCCCAAGGTCACCCGGTAGCATCTTTTGTCCTGATGTGAAAGTGAGCCACAAATTCTTCCCCACTACTTTGCACACCCCTTCTGAGCTGCAGTCTATAGCTTTGGTCCTCAGGGAGCTGCCATCCTCAAAAAAACCATGTGCTTCATTTGTTGAACTTTGAGCGAGTTGCTTCCCTTCCCTCATAATGATGCACTTCATTCTCTTCATCTACTCCTGCCTACTTTTTTTGTTCACAGCCCATTCTTCTCTCCTGGAGTCTTTATCCTCATCTTCTTCCATTTTCATTTCCTCTCATCTTATGAAACGTCCTTCTTATATCTTCTTTCCTGTCATATTGTCTTCTCCTTCTGCTTGCTTATACTCCTTCGTCAGTGTAGAAAACATTTTGTCTGTTCTTCAAACAAAAAAGTTCTCCATTGTCCAAGCTCTGCCTTGGTCTTAAGAAGATGTACTTCCATGAAGTACCTATTTCAATGAGCATTTAGCTGGCTAATACACTAATTTTGAGCTGCCCTTGCATTTTCCTCTCCTTTTTCCTACTTGCTCTTTTAAAACTCTTTGGAATTCCATTGTTATCTCTTGCCTTGAATTTTCTTATCCAGGAACTCTTACAAATGTCATTTCATTTATAAAATGTGCTTTCCTCAGCCAGCCCCTCAAGGATGGTATTAGTCCACTGCTTATTCACATAATCAATATATAAACCACCAAGCATATGAATCCCCAGATATGTTTCACAGAAAACTGTTCTTTGGGCTCTCTCAGTCACTGTTCACTTGGATTTTTAATACTTTCCTATCTCTTTCAACAGTTGAATATTCATTAGTAGCAATTAAAGGCAGGAAACCTAATCCCTTAGCTAAAAGGCCTTTGACCTCTAACCACACACAAAACCAAAACTACCTTTAAATGACAAATGACAACTAGACCTTCTCATTAAGAACTGTGACCAAACCAGTGAACCTACAAGTGATGAAGTGCAACCTAATAAACCACTAAGCAACAGTTAACTTTCCCCCAAAATACAAGAAATTCTTTATCCTCCACTAAGGCCAACTCCCATTCAGACACCCTTCTTTACTGTGCTCACATCAGTATGTTATTTTATGACATGGATGTCCTGATTTGAGTGAGAACGGAACTAATTCTGCTCAGTGATTTTATTTTTCAGCTCAGTTCTTCTAACTAACTGCATTTTCTGAAGTTAGCAGTGTGCGTTCACAGGGAGTGTCTGCTTCTAGCAGTGATCATATTCCATCTTTAGAGGACTGGTGTGCAGACCAAGGCCACTGCTGGATCTTGTGTACCACATTGCGAGGGTGTGTGTGTGTGGGTGTGTGTGTGCAGAAAGCAAAATGCCACACCTGGAGGGTAGAGCAGACAGGACAGGTGACCCCAAACTGACCAGGGAGGGACTCCAGCTGATGTACGTCATATTCGGTATAAAGCTGAGGAATTATGAGGGTCAGGCTGGCTTCCTCTCTACTTCAATGGCTGGCATCCGAGGAGGACTCTGTCCATTCTGCCTTCAATCCTGACCAGTGTGTTCCTGAATCTAGTACCAGAATCCAGCTCCTGAACACTGTTCTCATCTGCTCCTGGGCCCAGTCTGGGACTTTCCCAGTGCCTGCTCCACAGCATCAGTGGTGATGGTAACGTAATTGCCATCAGGGGGTTTGGGTTAGATACTGGTTTTGTATATATTTGTATATATTCCACTTTATTATTTTCATTAAAGCTGTTCTAGTTTCCTTTTCTAATCGCTAAGTCTCTCCCCCTTATTCCCTTTCTCTTCCCCTTTGAGGAGGGAGAGGGGTTAACAGAGAGCATCTGTTATTGGTCTAAGGGGCTGCCCTGACCCTAAACCGTGCCAATGGAAAACCCAAAGTGCAATACAGAACATTCAAAAAGCACAAGAGATATTGTGGACTGGGGAGTGCAACCATATGATAATAAATCTAACAAAGATGTTGGTAACTGACTTTAATAACAACCATAGGTTAAACAAGAATGCGTTACCCTTATGGACAGAAAACAAGCAACTTTGGTAACACAGTTGCACATACAAATGAGAATAAAAATAGCCTAAGGCCCTATATATACGGTAGCATATACTCTAATTTTGTTTATTTATTATTGCGATCTAAGTCATTATGAGATGCCGCAACTTTCCATGGCAAAGCCACATAATGCAAATGTCATTAATTCCTTTTCCTTCCTAATCCAAAATTAAGAACATTAAAATGCATTAAATTCAAGACATTATAATTTAAAGGGAGATTTTACAAAGGCTCTTTGGTAGTCAAGGCTATACTGGTATTTCAGTTCTACTTTTTAAGTGCTTATATATCAACCATAAATGCTGCTCATTTTGGAACATGCTATCCAAGTTTTCAAGCCACAACCAATTATTCATTATATCTTTTCCTGAAAATGTGATTCAGATCAATCTTTCATCTAGGTGAGGTGAGTTTTTGGATGCCAGTGATCTGAAGTGGTGGGCCAGAAGGATAGAAAAATTATAATGAAGTTTTAATATAAAACAGAACTCCTGCTGATTTAAAATAATGCTTTTTGTAGTCTTCAAGAAAACAAAACCAGAATCCAAATAAATTATTATATAGTTTCTCAAGCTATAATATACATTTGTAGGTTTTGAAAACAAATAAGCCAAGCCAGTAAACTGGTGAAGACATCTTTAGCTTGCATAACTACTTCTCAGGTTCCTAGCTCTGGCAGCTCATACACCTATGTGGGGAAGCTCCCTGTACATCAAAGCTAGAAGCAGACAGGCTATGCATCCTCAGAGCACCTTTGTTTTTCATTTTGTTACTCTGCATTCTACAAAGCAATCACCAATTTTCAGTGGCTGGTCCATTCCTAACCAGGCTTCTCACAAGTAACTAATGATAGAACAAGAGGGAATGGCGTCAAGTTGCACCAGTGAAGGTTCAAACTGGACATTGGCAAAAATTCTTTCACTGAAAGGGTTGTCAGGCACTGGAAGAGGCTGCCCAGGGAGGTGGATGAGTCGCCATCCCTGGAGGTGTTTAAAAGCTGTATAGATGTGGTGATTGGGGATATAGCTTAGTGGTGGACTTGGCAGAGTAGGTTAATGGTTGGACTCGACCTTAAAGGACTTTTCCTACCTATATGATTCTATAGGGTGAAGGGAAAGAGGGGCAAACAAGCTGTTATAGCAGATCCAGCAGTAAAGCCATGTTGGATGAACTCAAAAGCATCTACCAGTAGTCAGAAGAGGGGAAGATTAGGGTCAGGTGCAGCACTCTCATTTTTTTGTGCTGCTCACAGACATGCTTAGTCACATGGGAAAAAACTATGTTGCTGGTACTTTAAAAGCAAAAGTCACTTGACCCACAGGTATACCTGCAGCTGGGAAGAGGACACTGGTATCACCTAACTCCACTTAGAGACACATTTTGCAGTCTGATAAACACACCAATTCTTAGGGAATCCTGTGCAGTTCTTACAGTGGATTTCAGGCCTTCTACAACAGAGTTACAACTCTGGTTGATATGGGAAGAGCAACTGATGTAATCTACCCAGACTTGTGCAAAGCATTTGACACCGTCCCACATGACATCCTTGTCTCTAAGATGGAGAGACACGGACTTGATGGATGGACCACCTGGTGGATAAGGAACTGGCTAGAAGGTCACTCAGTTGTGATTAATGGCTCGATGTCCAGGTGAAGACCAGTGACAAGTGGAGTTATTCAGGGATTTGTTCTGGGTCCAGTGCTGTTCAACATCTTTGTCAGTGACATGGACAAAGACATCAAGGGCACCCTCAGCAAGTTTGCTGATGACACCAAGTGGTGTGGTGGACTCACTTGAGGGAAGGGATGCCACCCAGAGGGACCTTGGCAGGCTTGAGAAATGGGCCAATGCAAACTGCATGAGGTTCAACAAGGCCAAGTGCAAGGTCCTACATATAGGCGGGCCAACTGCAGGCACAATTGCCAACTGGGTACAGAGTGGGTTCAGAGTAGCCCTGAAGAGAAGGACTTGGGGGTGTTAATTGACAAGAAACTCATCATGAGCCGGTAGTGTGCTCATGCAGCTCAGATGACCAACTGTATCCCAGGATTCATCAAGAGGAGTGTGGCCAGCAGATCAAGAGAGGCGATTCTTCCCCTTCATTCTGCTCTTGTGAGACCCCACCTCAGATACTGCATCCAGTTCTGGTGTCCCCATCATAAGAGAGACACAGATCTGCTGGAACGAGTCCAGAGGTGGGCCACAAAGATGATCTAGTTGCTGGAGCACCTCTGCTACTAATGATAGGCTGAGGGAGTTGGGATTGTTCAGCCTGGAGAAGAGAAGACTACAGGGGGACCTTATAACTACCTTCCAATACCTAAAGGGAACCTACAGGAAGGCTGGAGATGGACTCTTCACAAGACTATCCAGCAATAGGACGAGGGGAAATGGTTTTAACCTGAGGGGAAAATAGGTTTAGATTGGATCTTCAGAATAAGTTCTTCAGTACAAAGGTAGTGAGATTCTGGAATAGATTGCCCAGAGGGGTTGTGGATGACCCCTCCCTGGAGGTGTTCAAGGGCAGGTTAGATGAGGACTTGAGCAACCTAGTCTAGATGAAAGGCATCCCTGCCCATGGTGGGGAGGTTGGATTAGATGATCTCTAAGGTTCCTTCCAGCCTAAGCCATTCTATAAAAAAATATCACAGGGCCAGAAAGGGACTGAATTCAAACAAAATATTCTGTCTCAGTAAAACTTTTGTACTTATTAATATTCTTTTAATAATTGCTATGTATTACTGTTGGCATCAAGAGGCCTCCAAATGAATTTGGTCTCCACTGTACTCAGTGCTGCCTGAACATAATGAAAATAAGGGCCATGGCCAAAGAGCTTACATTTCAAATCCACTGATCAAAGTATATACCAGCAACAACACTCAAACTTTCAAGGCTTATTAACATCAGAAACAAAAAATTAAAAACCTTCCAGAATTGAACAAGATGATCTTTTGACTCTGAATCTGGATTAGTGTTCTGTTTGGAAGGAGAAATGTGTTTTAATAAAGTCAAGAGCGCTTTCAGCTCTCTATGGAGACATGCATTGAAGTGATTAAAGAATGGCTCTGTGGGATATCTAGCTTTCAACTGAATAGGTGAAGAATCTTATTCTGAGGTCTTTTGAAATGGAACAGCAGCTTGGATAAATTGATTATATTTTTCACATAAATCTAACACCACAGTTAACAGATTCTGACAAAAAACAGCATGCATGAAAAATAATAGTTTCAGGACAGCTTTCAGAGTTTTTTATAATCTCCATTTGTAAATATGATGTTTATTTTATAAATATGTCAATGTGGCCCTAAGAAATGTTGAACTTTAGAGCTGGTCAAATTGAGTATATACTCTTGTTTATAGCCCTTTTTTCCTCTGTTTGCAGTTTACTCTTGATAGTAGTTTTAGTAGATAGTAGTTTAACTATGTACATTTCCTAAACTGTTTACTTTGTCTTTAGATCACTCGAGGTGTTCAGTCGTTTACAATTATTGTTTCTATTTCTTGCCTAGGTGACTGTTTTAAACCGAGTGCTGAATAGTTTTACTATTGCCTTGCAGCTATGAAGTGAGTTTTCAAGGCTGGAGAAGTGGTTATATTGAGAAAGATAAATCAGCCTTCAGTAGCTTTTTTTTCCAGAAGAAAAACTAAACTCAGGTGTCACAAAGGTGCAAGAGCCGATCAGAACACAATCTTCTTTCCACAGGAAAATTCCTTCAAATCCATTCAGGTCACAGGTATTTGTGTATGCTCAGTTTAAGTATTCTCTACCCTACCCCTCCTCCAACAAGGATAAGGATCCCTTACTCTGAACTTTCCCTTTGGTCCCTAGGACATGGGACTCCTGAAAGGCAGTCTTACCAGTAAAGACCATAGTGAAGATATCAAGTACCTTGGCCTTTTCCATGCCCTCTGTCACCAACAAGTTCAGATTTGCCCTAGTCTTCCTTTTGCTGCTAATATACCATGGATGATTTAAGATGCTTCTTGGAACTCATGTATTTCTTTTATATCTGGGTTTATTTATATGATTCTTGTTTATCCATGCAGGCCTCCTGCCACTTTTGCTTGCTTCCCCACTTGTCAGGATGGACCATTACTGAGCTTGGAGGAGGTGACCTTGAAAATCAACCAGCTTTCCAGGACCCCTCTTCTCTTCAGGTCCATGTTGAATGGTTTCTTCCAAGCAAGCCTTTGAACAAGACAAAGTCCGCTCTGAAGTTTAGAATTGTGATTCTGCATTTTGTGCTGCTCCCCCTTTCTCAGAAACCTGAGCTCCACATCTCATGGTCCCTGCAGCCAAGGCTACCCCCAGTCTTCATGGCCCTGATAGTTCCTACTTGTTTGTAAGTATCAGTTCTGTCATAACACCTCCTCTTGTTGGCTCATCTATTACCTGTGTCAGGAAGTTACCATCAGTGCACTCCAGAAACCTCCCAGATTGCTCATGTCCTGCTACATTGCACCTCTAGCAGATATCAGGGAGGTTAAAGTATCCTATGAGGACCAGGGCTCACAAAATGAGTCGTCTTCCAGTTGTCTGCAGCAGAGTTCACCTACTTCTTCCTGATCAGGCTGTCAGTAGCAAGCACCCACCACTAACTCACCCACATTGTTATACCCACTAACCCTAACTTGAAAGCCCTGAGCTGACCTATCATTCATGTCAGGGCAGAGCTCCATGCAAACCTGCTGCTCTCTCATGGCAGGGGCAACTCCCTGCCATACCCCTGGACAGTCCTTCCTGAAGGGCTCCTATACATCCATGGCAGCACTCCAGCCTGACACTCTAGTTCAGCCCAGATCTACATCTGTGTGAACACAAACATGATGTTAAACAACTGAGCCATTCCCAGGGTTAAGGCACCATAAATTTTTGTCTAAGCTTTATGTCCTTTCATGAATTAAGGCAATTCAGACAGCAAGCAGCATTCTAGTTAACAGTTCATCCCCTCTCCATCTCCTGTCAGGAAATAGCTTATAGGTCTTCCTGATGGTCCTGTAGAAGTCATAGTTACACAGAGAATTTTACAAACAATAAATTCTAAGGGCGGGAGGGGCGGGAAGACTGAAATGTTGTTGCAGAACCTGAAGTCAACAAATAGGAAGTTTTACTGCTATGCAAACACCCTCACTCATTGTCTTTCCTGGTCCTGGGCTAACAGTGGTGGAGTGAAGTAAGTGCTGTTCACACATTTTCTGTCATGGTTTAGGTCAGTTCTATTTCTGAAGCACAAATGTTTTTTGGGAGCTGTTTAATTCACTGCTAGCTGAGTTGTGACCATTTGCCTAAATGAACTCTGAGACTGGCACACTCAGGAAACTTTCTGGTTACTTCCTATATCCATATGTAGAACATGGACTCTACTAATTTCATATTTCAAACTCAGAATTCTAGAAATATCTGACTGGACAGCGTTTGTGAGGGGCTTAAAAACACTGCTGCACGGTTAAGCTGTTCAGTACTGACTGTCCTAAGAAAATACAGGAGTAAAATTCAGCCTATACTATCTCCATCAAGCATCAAGGCAAGCCATAAGAAAATTGACCTGCAAAACACCTGTTAGCTAGAAAAGTCTGACTAACTAGAAATAGCCAGCTAACAGAAAATCACTTGTCTGTCAAGAGTTCCCAGCTGCTTATGTTCCACCATAAGGCACAAGCAAAGCTCTCTACATGTGTGAGAGTAACCCCTTGACTCATGAACTGATGGGCTGCACAAACCCCACTCTTCTACAAAACCAGCAAAGAAACATCATCTCACTGATAAGAACAATTACAACCACATCTAGCCCAGCAGTCACTGCACTGTGTGCAAGGTTGTTAACCCAGTAAGCATGTATATCACCAAGGATTATAGTTGTCTTCATACTGCACAGAAAATACACCTTCCTGGACCTTTTTCTATTCAAATATGAGATTTATCCATAGCCAAGAACATGGCAAACAAGGAGTGTTGCAATTATCATAGTGAAAGAACAATTTCATTGATCCCAGCATCCAGCCACCAGGGGATGTGGCACTTCGGGGAGAAGAGACACAATATTCTTCCTTTGTTCCCTGCCCTGCCACCCCCCCCACCCCCAACTTGCAACCTAAACCCAAGTTTGCCAGTCCTTCTCATCCCAACAAAGCTTATTGCAGAAATCTTGAACTCTCTTAATTTAGGACAAGGGCTTTAGCTATGATATCCATTATGAAGCCTCGAGAAACACATATTCAACATTGCTCTGGACTCTTTCAAGCTGCATACCCATCCCTCTAAAACTGGTTTGAAAAATAAACAGAAAATCAGGATTAGTAAGTGAGCAACAGGTAATTTGTACACAATGGTGGAAAGCAGCCTGTCTAGTAACATAAGTTCCTTGCAGAATGACAAATCAAAACATATAAAATAAATGTTTAATATTTCCTTATTAATGTCTACAGCTTTTTCCCAGCTGACTACAAAGAGGTGTCATTTAAAGTGGATATATCCAACAAGCTCAACTCCGCTGGTTTCTTGTACAGTGTGTAGTAATCCTAAACTTATTTTTTTCCTTGTTTGATCTTCAAGTTTTAAGCAAAAAAAAGAATCATTAAAGCATTTTTTGGTCTTTTAATTCAGTCACACTTCCTGCTTTCTATGATTTAAATTATTCATAGTAAGTTGTACCAATTCAGATGTCAGCAAGTCACCAGCTAAAAAACAAATCTGAAAAGGGCTCTGTAGCCATCCTCATATCACAGACATCCTGTACCCAGACAGGAGTGATCACTCCTTTTCAAGTAACATTTACAGATGAACCAATCTCATTCTTTAATGACTTTAAAGCTACTTGATGCTCTAATAGAAACAGGCATTAGGTGGTTAAGTTCTGTTTAACAATTTCTGTAAATCTGATTAAATAGCATTCCCAGCCAAAGTCAGTTAACTGTAGAATAAATGGATCTCTTTACCTCAACAGTGCATTCTGTCTATTAGACCCTTTAGAAGGGGTGAGGAAAAGTCTTCACACCTTGTTTTCATTTTATTTGTTGGATTTTTTTTCAACAAGCTTAATCTAAACTAGTATCAGACATTAGCTTGTGAATCTCCCTGGAGTGGATGTTCAGTTCACAAATGACACCCTCTTTTCTACATCTACTGTAACAGTGTCAGGGTTTAACCTCTTCTGGGAGCTAAGACATCATGCAGCCACTCACCCACTGCTTCCCCTCCTCCATGAGATGAGAAGGGGAATTAGAAGGAAGAAAATTGGTGAGATGCAGGAGGTTGAGATAAGGACAGCTTAATAAAACAACACTACTAATGACAGTAGTAACAAAATGAAAGAAAATGAGTAATAAAAGCTGCAAAGGCTCTACCTGTGTCCAAGATGCCCACTTTCCCTGCTCCAGCCACACCAAAACTACACACTAAAGCATCAGTAGCCTGGCCTGGCCCTCCCCTTATATAGAGGCATGAGTCATTATGGTATCAAACATCCCATTGGCTGGTTGGGTTGTTTATCCCAACTGCGGCCTCTCCCAGCTGCAGCCCCTCCCAACTGCTTGGGCCAGCAGCTGTTGGTGATAATTAACCCAAACTGAACCCAGGACAAAGAGTCACTACCCAGCAATCATCAACCTCTGCTCTCCATGACAAACAAAAAATAGCATAAATGAAGCAAAATTTTGGCCAGAAAAATCAAACTGACAAAACATCAGAGATTCTTCTCATTCCCCTTGAGGGCACTTTGGCCATGGTAGCTACATTGGTAGAGCAAGCTACCAGTGCTCCTGAGGCCAACCTGAAGATCAGTCATGTAGATGGTTCAGATGGGGGACGTGGAGGTACAAACACGGGCAATCCCAAACTATGCACACCCTCTGAGGACCAAGCAATTTAGGATACCTCCAGACACCAGCAGATTGTCTGCAGTCTGACTATATGGCAGTTCTGGAGATAGGTGGTGGGCCAGCATGCCAAGTTCATGGTCCCTGGACACTGATCTTGCTGAGAAGTGCAGGTGTGCACACAAGCATTTCCCTAACACCTGAGAGTACACTGGGCTTGTAAGAGAACATATGCAAAGCAAACCTCCTGCCCAGAGGAATTTATGATCTAAAAGACGGGCTGGACAATTCAGAGTGTTTTATGTCCTAGGACAGGTTGGAAAGGGAGAGGAGAATGTGAAACAAATAAAGGGTGAAAAAAAGTATTTCCCATTAATCAGTTTAAGGGCATAGAGTTACATCCACGTGTCACGGCTGCCTAATGCTTGTCTCTAAATAAGGCATTTGTATGGGAACATGGCCAGTTAGGCAGCTACCTGGTCAACCATGGATGAAAGCAACTGATTTATGTGAGCACACTGGGCATTTATATACATAAATTACACAGCTACTCACACAGTACACCTCTGGGTTTGAAAGTCCAGGTCTCAGGTTGTGAAGAAGTGGGGGAGGCCTCTGGACAAATAAATAATAAACACTAAAATCCTTTTGATGTCAGATCCCAAGGGGCTGGGGATGTCCAGCATAGCTGTATGAGGTAACTCACAAGCAGCTCAGCAAGGATCTGGTCCAGGATAGCCCCCCGCTGTTTCCAGTAGTGACTGCATAAGACACACAAATTGAAGCAGAGCACCGGGCTTGCTCTGTTTATCAGCCTCTTCCTGTATCCTATTAAGTCCAGGGTTTTTTCACAGCCTTGTCTACTTTTGAATAAAACACAAAACAATCTCCAAAATTAGACCAATCAATGCATGGAAAGCACTCTAAGCACTCTGTCTGTGCCTGACCTGTGACTGAATACTCACCATTATATTTAGCTCAACCATTTGCAAGTCTGTGATGTCAAACAAATGCTCTACTTTCCACTAGTTTTGCAAAGTGCTCCTAAATTTAACTCCGAGTCAACACTGTACGACTGCACATTTAAGTTAACCTGCATAGTCAGCTTATAAATTTTTAAGAAGCTTTTCCTCCGCTAACAGTGAATGTAAATGCAAGTTGTTTGAACAAAGACACTAATTTATCAGTTATAACAATGAATGCACCTCTTCAGCTACTGCTTGAAATATGCATTTTCCATTAACATTAATGAAGATAAATGACAAAAATTATGTGTAAAATGCAGAATAAAAATCAGAAGGCCAGGACATAGCCTGGTATAAATCTCCATACTTCCAGCAACATCAGCAGTGTTATGCCCATGTTTTTAAGCCAAACATGTGGCTGTTCATTTGTAATTTCTCAAGATACTTTTGTGCAATGCTTATAATCTTTCCATCTAGTGCTAACTTCCTTTTGATTTGAAGCAATTATAATATATTGTTTATGCTTTCACTCTGCAAACCTCTCTTGTGCAATCAACAAGTTTTGAACAGTGCTTATTGGTATTAAAATTATTTATGAGTCTTTTAAGCATAGGCTTAGAAAAAAAATCAAGCCTTGTCATTGCTTCTAGTCACCATTTACAACGTAAACGGATTTAACATTGCAAAAATTTTGGAAAAAAAAGGGAAAACTAAGTAAACTAAATTACAGATGTTCTATAAAAGACCTGCATGGAAGAAAAGGGTGAAAATACATGGGGAAGAAAGAGATTAAGGAAGAGTTCAGGATAGTTATGCCACATTTTCTTATCACCATGTTCCAGTATTTAAAGGGTGGCTACAAAGAAGATGGACACTCCCTTTTTACAAGGAGTCACATGGAAAAGATGAGGAATAATGGGTATAAGTTACTCCTGGGGAGATTCTGATTGTATACAAGACAAAATTTTTCACAAGGACAGTCATCCATTGGAATAATCTCCCCAGAGAAGTAGTGGAGTCCCCAACTTTGAACACTTTTAAGATTTGTCTGGACAGGGTGCTAGGCCATCTTATTGAGACCACACTTTTCCCAAGAAAGGTGGGATCAGATGGTCCTTGAGTTCCCTTCCAACCTGGAATTCTATGATTTTTTTAAAATAACGATTTACCCACAATAAGCTAGCATGTGTTCTGCACAAGGTCACATTCAGAATCACAGAAAAATGGGTAACTATTGCAGCTGTGGGAGCCTCCTTTTTTATAGTAGTAGCAGTAGTATTGTGTACTGAGCAGGTCTGTGGGATCTCTGATACGAACTAAGGTCCTACTCAACCAAATGCTGTATAACAATGGCCCCACACCAGAGGTTTTGCAATGAAAGAATCAGAATGGATAAACCTCTACTCCCAACACGGGAGCTCACAGCTGATGGATGCAAAATCAGCCACAACCAGTTTTCTCATCACACTTCCTGCTCTACTTCCAGCACTGGTCAGTTGCAAGAACTGCAAAAAGTAAACTCTGACCTTGACTTAAATCCTATTTCAAATAATTTTTCATGTCAAATAAATGGATCATTTCTTCAAGCCCAAAACTACTCATCTGCTGTCTCAGCCACACCTATTCTTACCTAATGTCTATGGTCTTTCAATGAACTCCAGTTTTCTATTTTAAATTTACACCCACTGACAGAACTTAATCAAATCCTTTTTTTGTTATTATTAACTATATGCACAATCCAAGACGAGAGATGCATGACGGAAAATGAGCAAGGACTTAAACAATCCAGATCAACTTCTTTGGCATATAGTAAAAGCAGAGGAAGAGAAAGTGTAGGTGCATGCAATTATTCTTTTGTTCTTGTCCAAATTTATGTTTATGAACTAAAAAGGTCCCCAGCCATCTTGAAGAAGGGACAAGAGAATTCACCTATTTTGGTTTTGGGGTGATCCACTGAAGTCAGCTGGATATTGCAGTGAGATACTTACATGGGAATAAACCTAGATTAACCCTATCGCAATGTACAGACTGAGAAAGGAAGGCTTTTGTTGTCTGATAAATAGGCACGGGAAGAGAAGATTTATTTGTAGAATAATCGCCGAAAAAGCCATTTTTCACCTACCTTTTAATCCAGAACACAGGGAAACACTTTAGACCAGCTGAGGCAGTACCACACTGGGTACATCAGCAAGCAGCAAAGGCACCTTCATTGGCATTGATGATTATCAGTACTGCATTTTCAAATCTCCCAACCATCTCCCCCTCACTGTGCTTTGATTTGCACAACAGAGCTTTCTCAGAGCACGCAAACCAGATCTCTTTCAGCTGACGCTAAACCCAAAGATGTGCTCCAGCCACTAATGAGCATTCAGTCTAGAAGACCAGGCTACTGTTAGCATGAAGTTCCCAAAACCACATGTAGTGCAGAGGTCAGTGTAGGTTGTTTCACTCAGCAGATCCACTCCTAAAGGAGCACACTACCTGATAATGTAGAAAGAGTCATGTTCAACCACTGAACAAAGGGACAATGACAAGTGGGGACAAGTCTGATTATAGTCAGCCAAAATCAACTGTCAAGCCCTAACAAGCTTGTGATGAAGTACAGTTAATGTAATTATCACCTTAGGGTCCACAGAGAAGTGCACTGATATAGTAGAAGACAAATGGGCTAGTAAGCAAGAATCAGACAGGTAAAAAGCAAGGATTTCCAAACTGAAGGTGGTGATGAAGTCAGCTGCATGGTGTCAGTGAGAAAAAGTGCAGTAAGTCAAAATGCAAGGTAATGCAGCCAGCAAAGGAGTATGAGAGAACAGTTACTTAGTTAAGGAACCCAAAGCCCATAGTTTATGCTAAATTACATAAATAGAATATGGTAGTTCCTTAACTCCTTTGACAGAAAAAAACTATTAAGAGACCCATCTTTCTTTATCTTCTTCCCTTTTCTGTCTTTCCTCTGGTCTCATATTACATTTTTGTCACGAAGGCTGCATGGTCTTTTCTAAATTCCCAAGACAGGGATGATGGGGTTTGCTGTTGACATTACTAGTGAACCACATATGAATTCACAACAGCTCCCATGTCCAAAGGAGACCTCATAAGAAATTACCTTCACATAAACATCTTTTTTCCTTGATATCTGATACTATAAACCTGTTACTTCCCTCATGGATCAGAGGTCTTTGGGGAAAAACAAAGTGGATAAGAATTTCTACAGGATGAAAAAAGGTACAGTTTCTATGGAAGAACTTTGTAGAATTTTTTCTTACATTAGAAAGAGAAGAAAACAAACCCTAAAGCATCACATTCATAGGTCACCTTTAAATACTAAATAACAAATAATTACACATACTCCATCATACTGAGATCTGCATAACACATTGATGTTCCTCAGTTCATCTGTCTTTTATGCTGAGGGGATTCATCCATCACCTAGTCATCAACAAGCCTGTCATATGGGGATGATAGAAGTTATCTTCAAGGTAACTCATTGACACTACTTAATTAAATATCTTGAAATATTGCATATTATTTTCCTGTATCACCACTGGTGACAATGGTAATTACATGGTGATTCCCACAAACACTTTATGAATCCTCAATTATTGTGCTACTAGCTAGATTTGACATTATTACTACTAGACTGTAATGAATTATTTGTAGGTAAATATTTGAAATATTCAGTCACCTTTTCTAAGTTATCCAAGATTGTCCATTCTTAAAAGTTACTCAGATTTTTTTTTTCAAAATATTCAATGACTAGGTATTTGAAAAATTCCTGATGATTTTGACTTGATAATTTCCAAGGCAACAGAAGGTTGCAACACATACCTAAACCACAGTCATTCTAATTGCCCACAGATATACATATACATACATATTACAGCTTATTTCTACTAGTAACTATTGATTAAGAAGAGTGTGTCCAGCAGATCAAGGGAGGTTCTTCTCTCCCTCTACTCTGCCCTAGTGAGACCTCACCTGGAGTATTCCGTCCAGATCTGAGCTCCGCAGTTCAAGAGGGACAGGAAGTTCCACCTCAACATGAGGAAGAACTTCTTTATTGTAAGGA
Organism: Actenoides lindsayi; assembly: GCA_025331215.1. Classification (NCBI taxonomy): domain Eukaryota; kingdom Metazoa; phylum Chordata; class Aves; order Coraciiformes; family Alcedinidae; genus Actenoides; species Actenoides lindsayi. The sequence goes on along the minus strand of WTSP01006778.1, from coordinate 20,984 downwards.
TTGTAGACAACTGGAACAGAATCCCCAGAGAGGCTGTGGAATCTCCTTCTCTGGAGACTTTCAAGACCTGTCTGGATACATTTCTGCGTGATCTGCTCTAGTTTTGTCCTGCTCTGGCAGGGAGGTTGGACTCAATGATCTTCGGAGTTCCCTTCCAACCCTTAACTTTCTGTGATTCTGTGATTCTGTGATCTTATAAACATGTATAAGAAGTGTGGACTCAGGGACATGTATTCCTCACATTTCCATTATCTTCCTCCTCAATGGGCATATAGATGCAGCAAGTGTTGCTTTATTAGGCAAACACGGGGCCAGTTTCTCAGTCTGTCAGTAGACACATTCCCCTTTGCAAGTTGTAGCATTTGGAGCCCAATGAAGGATTCACAAATTTCTATATTTCCAAGGATGACAGTGGTTCATGTTTCTGCCTGACTACCTCCTCATGAAGTTTCAGTGCAAACCAGGAAGCATAAAGCATTTTTGAAAATATCGTAAATATTTATGTACCACTGCAAATCAGAGCATTTGCTGAGCATTGTTTAATATGCCCATTTCAGTTGCCACATCCTGTTTATGAGTGGGTGCTTTTTCTGCCCATGCAATTTACTGATATTGTATTATGTTTGTTCCAAATGGATCTTGCAATTTCTCCAGAGTTTTCTTCCTGCTGTGTCTTCCACTGACAAGTGCAGTTCATCCCATCGTGTGTCACAGACAAAGCACTTTCTGAGAAGACTAGCAGAGCTATGAGGGATTACAGAGAGACATTAGCAGACATGGAAAACATACAACTTACTTAAAAACACGGAAATAGTTCTGTGTTCCTAAAAATTAAAAATCTTGTTTTCTCCCCTCATTTTCACTAATTATAATTGCAGGACATAAATCCACACTAGTGTGCCTCCGAGTCTCCTCCAGATATTTTGCTTCCATATGCTGTGAGGCTATTTTCTCTTTTTAATTTCCATCTCTCTTATTCTCTCTAACTCCTGCTATTTTCTCTACCACATCTCTGCTAAGCTCCAGGTCCCAGCAGACTCTCCCAATTCTTTATTTGCTTTAATACACTCTTGCCTGAAAAAAAATGTTATCTGGTTTTCTCCTCTTCAACTAATTTTCTTGTCCTCTTCATCCTAAACATCACTATTTTCTGAAGCACATTGGGTCACCTGAATATTTAACTGCCACTATAAAGACTTACCCAAGTACTTCATATATTTTTTTCATTCCCTTTTTCAAAGGATCTGGTAGTTTTTTTACTTCATGACTGAATTGCCTGCTTAAATGCATCTCAACTGCTGTTGACCCTGGCCAATAAGGATATTGAAACACATCTACTTTGCCCAGGGATGTTACACCACAGAGTCATCAATATCAGTATCTGCTGTCCTGGTCCCTCAGGCAGCAGTCAGGAAGTTCAGCCACCGTACTGCACCAGACCCTGAACACAGCTTAGGGGTCTCTCTCTGGCTTTTATGAATATTGCTCATCCCTGAAAATCATTAAGTGAAAACAGACATTTTGCTGAAAGATATCTTCTAGATGTTTCCTGTGCTAAACCAGTCACACTCTATGTTCCTAATCCCAGTACCTTTGTCACAGTGTCTGCTTTTACTTTACATCGTGCACCATGTTGTACTTCATGGAGTACAGGCGGGGAATACTTATCACCTGAAGAAGTGTTATGATCATTTCCTCCTGACATTTTATACTATCAAGTGGCATAAACTACGATGAAATGTCATCATTCAAATACAGCAGCAAAAAGAAGCCAACTCCAGACACGAGCTGACTACAGAGTATGTGGAAAACACCCCCACTTTATCAGCAAATAGTGAAAAAGTAGTTGATAATTTATGTCATAGCATACAAAGTCTCTGAAGTCATACATTATTCATGGAAAAAGTCGTCTACTTTGTGTCTTTAAAGAAGACACATTAAAAAGTACAATGTTAAAAATAGATGGCATTTTATTTGAGATCATAATTATTTTAAAAGTTGGCAACAGGGCTTTTTAGTTCCTAAAATGACCTTTCAAGATGAAATGAGGAAACGAAAAGCTGATCTGAGGAAGAAGCTATGAAAAACTCAAGTGCCTAAAGAAGGCATTCTTCTTTAATCTGAATTTTAGTATATTCTCCAATGAGAACAGTATTACAAAATAGCAGCATAGGTCTGTTGAATGACACAGCAATTGAAACCTTGTTGTGACCCAAACTGTCATGATACATCTGTAATTTGAAAATCCAAACTTCTCCTGGGCTGTAAATGAGAAATGCACAAATATATTCAAGATCATAAACATGACCAGAAAGCAACCCCTGAATACCATTTACATCTCTCAGTGTTTCTACATAATCAGTAAACAGATTTGCTTTCATTTCCCTTAATCAGTGTTCATTCTTCTGCTTACTTTCCTTCTAAGCAAAGACCATGCAAAAATATTGATAGTGTTACACTTTAAATCAACTGTAGCAGCATAATCAGAGCTGGAAAAATAATTGGCCAAAATTATGCAGAAAGGCAGTTAGCAATTCTGAACTACCTTTTGACTCTCCCCTCCCTACCCTCGCTTCATTTTATCTGCGATACATTATGTGTGGTCAGTCTCTGAAGCAGGTGCTGGGGCCCCAGGTGTGACATTCTACAGTATTTACAGGGCAAGATCCAAGTGAGGATGAATGAGAGAAAGCATCAGCCATGGATGACCAGGATGATATGCAAAGATGTGACCCATTACACCAACCAATTACTTTAGCCTTTACATTTACCGTTATTCCCCTAAAGCACAGTCAGCTCCTCAGAAGTGTTGCAGAGGAGATAGGACTCGAAGAGCATTAGCAAAAGAGATTAGTGAGTTCCCCTCTTAAGGCCAACTCCAGAAAAGTATCCTTGTTCAGAAAGGGTGTGAAGTGCCTTGTTAAATCCTGTTGAGGCCAGTGGGATTGAAACAAAAAATGCTTAAAGTTAAGCATATAGTTAAAAGCTTTTTAGACTTAAGATGTTCTGAGCAGTGCCTTGTTCTCGGAGTTCATTTCTCAGGGGAAGTGCAAAAAGAGGCACAAGTCTTGTCTAGTAAATGCCTAATATCTCTAACAACTGTGATGATCAGGGTGGCAAACTCCATGCAGGCAGTAGAGACAATATGCAAACATATGCATGGCATGTGTGGCTGCAAACACATATTACAGCACCAGAATAATAATTTTAACCTCTGCCTTCAAAAAAATACCACAAATTGTATATTTCATTATTCATAGGAAACATTCTGCATGAAAAAGTATAAACATGTCTTTAATGCAACAATATTGCATTGTCAGCTCTTAGCAATAGGTTTAATTTTAACTCGGGAAAGCCACAAAAACAAATCAAGCTTTTTGTGTCCCTTTGCATTCTTATGGTTACAAATGAGATTTCCAGCAGCTTAAATTCCAGTGTATGGTGGCTGCACATTGAATCATTAACTACCTAAGTAGGTAGCATAGTCTAGCTACCTTCTGGTAGAAAAAAAATATATAAATCCGATTGAAACCCTAAGCTGTGGTTTGTATCTTTTTAAAGAAATACCATCTGTTAGTTTCCACTCCAGAACATTCAGAAATGCTTGCCTGAAGGGAAAAAAACCCTAAAACTAAAAATGTCATTGCAGTAGTAGGAGATGGGCTTACCTCCCACTATGTTTTAAATTCAGTATTGCAGTTCTGGCCCTCAAACCCATCTTGTGCAGTGACAGATGCAATATTGAACTTACATGGGTTTGGGGAGTCAAAACTTTACGTTCCTTAGCATAGGTCAGAGCACAGCTAAAAAAGATGCCTATACGGAGTGGTCAGGAAAAAAGCGCTGATGAAAGCAAAAGGGCACTTAAGCTCTATGCGGGAACACGAGGCTTTGAAAGTAAAAGGAAAAAGTTGTCGTTTTAGAACAAAGAAGAAAGTTTCTCCTGTTATTTATGTTAGTGTCTGTGCCAGGAAGAGCACTGAGCTCTCCAGGGTCTCCATGCTAAACACTGTTTAAACACACAAGCAGTCGCATCCTTGGAAAGTTTTCAGTCTAGAACCTTTCCTCCTCTGCCTTTTGCAAATATTGCAAAGTTATTCCTCCTCATTTAATGGCAAGGAAGTGCTGTCAAACTAGATAAAGCAAAACGCTTGCTGTGCTTACCATACCTTTCAGAACACATTTTATAATCCATAACAATAAAGTATAATTTATGCATTTTTATCAAACTCTGCATTATTTTAATAACATCTGCAAAGATCAGATTGCAATATGTTCTGGGAGATATTGTTTTGCCATGAGTTCATAAAAGGTTATATTTTTCAGTTAAATGTCCTGCCACAATTTCATCTGCAGTTACCAGTAATTTTTTTATCTATTTTGCCAGATCTCATTTTGAAGACTATTTGCAAAACTTTCTTAAGTTGGCTGTGAATATAGATTTAAAGCAGGACAGAAGCAATGACTATGGCTCATTTATTGGCCTTCTTTCTTAAAAGGACATATGTAAAAGAGGTATCAAGAAAATCAGTCTTTTCATAAGCTTTTCATTTAAGTAAACCCTGCCCTGACGGAGGACTGTGCTCAAATATGAGCCTTTCCAACCTTTTTACAGAGTATCCTAAAAAGGATTTCCCACTGAAATATTGACAATCCGCTGTTCTTGAGGACACTCACTTATCTCACAATGAAAAAGCAGGTGCCTGGAGTAACCACTTGAATCAGTTTAGTTCAACAGTAAACAGGTCCATCCTTCATCCCTGCCCAAATTACTGCTATATCTCAGCAGTTTCTCACACTTCCATGCACTGGTAAGACTTCCAGGAACTATCCCCTGCTTCTCCATGCTGCTGCTCCAGGGCTCTTCCTTGATGCATTTGGGCAAAATTTGTCTGTCTTTCTGAGCTCCTGAACTAACTGTGAAAAGTGACTGAGGTCACTGATTGTTAGCAAAGGGGTCAGCTCATTTCCATGAAAGAAAGAGAAGTTGGGAGTCTATGGTTCTGCTTGGATGAAACCATCTGGGACTGAAAGCACACTTGTTCTTGCATCAATACTTCAGGCAATGGGATTTTCAGCAAAACCAGCATAGAAGACAGTTATTTTTGAAATGAAAACTTGGCCAGGGAAAGGAGCCCAGCACCCTTGTTTCTGAGCAAAATTCAATGTCCTCAGTCTTTTCTTCCAGGGAATGCTCAGAACTGAACAGACTCACCCTCTATTTGGGTGAACTGAACTGCATAGTGAACCTACCAGGATTTTTCTTCTCATAAATCAATCAGGAGTCTGCCAGAACCCTAACATAAAAGGCCTGTGGCATGCTAAAATAACAAGCTCTTTGTGTATTAAATTTATCAGCTCTTGAGAAGTACTGAGGTCTCTTTTCCATGTCTAGAGCTGATGTTTTCTGTTACTCACATACATTTTTAAGCGGGATCCATGTCTTGTATCACACTGAAAGGACTCATGCTTTTCATTTCTGTCTCACTTCTCCCACTCTCCATCACTAATCTGACACTGCAACAACCAAGAACCTTACTCGAGGGACTAGGTGTTGTCTCCACACTAGTGTGCACACATCAAATTTGCACACTCTAATTAGAGAAGGATTAGCTGGTATTTTGCACTAGGTACTGAGGCAAATTCATAAAATAAGCTATTATAGAGGTAGGTAAAAGAGCTGCTTTGATTTATGACTCATACACAAACGAGTGTAGGAGTCTTTATTGTTGTAACAGAAACCATAAGAATTGTAGAGCTAATGTTATCTTCAAGGAAACTATATTAGGAATTTTTGAACCACTGGAAATATAAGAATGAAACCTTTTCTTGCCCTTTAAGACATGTGCTCCACATTTCTTCCATTCTTCTGAATAATAAAAATGCACACATAAATATGTTTATAAAGAGGTAATTCCATCCCTGAGTTGAGACCTATAAACCGAGGCAACTTTGCTTTCCTTCTTACAAACATCTTATGATCAAGTTATACAACTAGATATAATTGAACGTATATATGTGGTTAAGCCCATTTAAAATTATTTGGGTCTAGGAAAACATATTTGGAATATACTGCTGGTATCCAAAAATGTAAAGCTATAACATCCCAATGGTATAAACAAAGAGAGTGTAAGAATTTATATTAGGCAGTATATGAACAATAAGGTCTTGCAGACAGAGAGCAGGAGTAGGTTAAAAAGTGGAACAGTGCTAGGGGAGGTGAGGTAGAAGACGGGTTTATGAGGTGACAGCTCCATATTGCCTAAACTTATCTAGGGGTGTGTGGAGAAAAGAGTTGGTTTAAATGGGACTTCAGTATTTCAAAATGTACTTGTTCTCCTAACCATGTTTTAGCTTTCCATCGGCAAGAAGAAGGTGAGGCTGGCTCCATGGTGACCTACCATGAGCACTAGCTGCCTCAGAGAGAAGACCCTGTAGAAACACCCATCAGAAGAACACATGGGATTCAAGGGAGAGGGGAGAAAATCGAACACATATACATATAAATGTGCACACGCACACTGCCAACTGTAAAAAGCCTCCATTGTTCCTGATCCCAATCCTTTATTCCCACCATAAAAAATTGAGACCCAAGTATTTGCACAGCATTTCCAGAAATTTAATAGACCATATAGATTAAACTCTAAGGGCCAAACGCTGGTGTCAGATACACCAAATGAAATCCCATCTGAGAACAGAATTTGGCTCAGATTCAGCAGGAAAATGAAAGTTTTTTTCCACTTTCAGAAGAAACCCAAGTATGTAAAGTTTATAGGCACTGGTAGGAGAATAAATCAATTTAAGTCCATGTCACACCATTCTTTACAGTTTTGTAACAAGGTGTACTTTGTTAGATTTTAATCTGCATACATTTGAGACAGCAAAGCTCTTCAAAATCATCTTTTAATGGCATCGCAATTTATAGACAGTAACTAATTTCAAACTTCATAGCACTTGGCTTTTATGATTATTTCAAATCATTTAAATGCAAATGAATTTCCAGAGAGAGAAAACATCAAATGCCCTTGAGTGGCAACGTGTAATAGAACTGCGAGCAGGAATCACAGTAGGAATTTGAAGCTGTCTGATAGGGTTTGACAGGAGGTCTGTATAAAAGTGTTTGCCTAAATCCAATTTACGTTTCATTTCACATTATATTCTATTTACCCATTTTGTCATTTTAATATGACTTATTTACTTAATCCTGTTCTGAAATCCAATCTACTATCGAGAGCAAATGTGGAATTCTGGTCAGGATAGGGCTTATAGCTGTTTTGCATTTTAGGACAATGGTAATATATTTTCAAAAACAGAGCTAGCTCTCTTTTTCCTTGCAGTTAATAATGTTACAGCACCATGCAGCCAAAAACATTTGTGCATGCCTTAAATAATTATATTTCCTTCGAGCTAAGCAATTGTTTGCCTACTGACAGAGTAATATTTCCTGGGAGGGATTGCTAAGCTACAGTACATACAAAATATTTGGACACAGAGTACTGAGAAAGATCTGAACTATTCTTAATGTGATTGCACTCAGAAGGATGAGAACCATTCTGGAACTCCCCATTCAGCAGCAGTTACAACAAAGCATGACAGGTTGGTTTTATTCCAGCCAGCTGGATTTGCAGGAGGCAGCAAGAGCTGATCTACCTCTAGTGCTTCCTGTGCTATGGCATAAGCAGTGCAGCGAAAGACTCAACCACGCCTTGTATCTTGCTAGCATCCACCCCTTTGGCAGCATTCAGTCATCTTGTTAAGAAATAGACATGTCTTTTTTTTTTTTTTTTCCTGAAAAAAAACAGTATCTGTCCATTTGCTACTGCAAAGTGACCAAATGCATTCTGCCATGCCCTATCCCAGTGCAAATTCTGCACTGGAATCTAGAACAAGCTAAACCATGTCATTTAGCATTTGTGCACAGGTGGAGATTGTCAGCTTGCAAATGTATTTGATCATGGCATGGGCCAGCCTTATATATGTAACCAAAGTATACATGCCCTTTTGAGGAAATCCCACTATTTAAGACTACTGGAACAAAGTTGCAAAATTTAGATCTCACATGTTGCCAAAATCTATATTTTTAAAGGTAACAGAAAACACAAATACGTTCAGATACTTGGAGCTATTCATCATTCTGTGCCACGCTTCCAGCAACGTACACGTGGTTTGCAGAAATCCATGAATATTTTCATTTCTTATCAGATATAAATTACTGATACAGTTGGTACAATGTTTGTATGTGAAAGCTCCTATAGTCAAGTAAACTGAGTGATGGATTTGAAGGAAAATAGAAGTAAAATATTGTGCTTGGTACAGAGAGATAACTAAAATAGTGCTATTCCAACAGCAGCCAATTTCACAATCGAGATGTCTTTTCTATTGCAAAGGCAATTTTTATATGCCTCCTGCACATAAATGTCACTATTTTGTTTATCATATGTTTCTTTTTCATTTATTTTATTAATTTTGTGGAAATTCTCCGTGAAGAGACTTCTAAGGTAGTATATTTATCCTGGTTTTTGAGCAATTTGTCTTTTGCAAGGGCAATGTAACTGAGTAAAAGCAATAATACATGGCCTTCTATCAAAAACTTATCAGCACTGTTCAAACCGCTAGGCAGTTCATTAGATTTGAATAAGCTAGCTGCTGGGTTAGCTTTAGACCTACAGTTTGTCAGGTCAGATGATGCCTATTTTTTTTTTCATTTCTCAAACTCCATAGGAAGAGTTACTCAAAAAATTGACTAGTGGTGATCAGGCAGTAACAAACATCAAATAAAGATGTTTTGTGCTACTAGGTACACCTCTACCAGCAACTAATACAGCTCCCCAGTTGGCTCCCAGGTCTTGGTGACTGATCGCCCCTCTTTCTTCAGTGTGTTTGCTCACAAACTCTGCCTGGGAGGTTTCCCTTTGAAAAGGTCTGGTGGAATAGTCCCTTCCCAAGGCCACCCTCATAAAGTTGGACAGCCAGGCTGCAGAAAATTGTACTTCCACTTCCCTGGTCTTTCCCCCAGCACTATCTGCCCACACTTCCCCCCGTGCCCCGCAGCTGCATATCAGGGCACACAGATTGGAGGGTCTTGCCCTGAGCAGCATAAACCCAGGCCAGTCAGTACCACTTCACCATATGGAGGGGGAAAATCAAGCACTGTAGACAAAGCCATTATTTGCCGAGATCGCCAAACATAATTTGCTGAGATTGGCAAAGTACAGTGCTGGGTGCAGTAGTGGAGATGTTAGTCCCTTCACCGTGAGGTTATGCTGCACAAAATCCATAAAGGGCATCTCCTCAAGGACACCTCTGAATCCTGATCTCAGTCTCAATGGCTTTGAGTAGACTCAGATATCACTCAGTTCTGTGGTAGTGTACCACTTGCACACTGATACCACTTGGCTGACTTCAGTGAAGCTGTCCCAGGTATTTGCTGTGTGCATATATCCAGGTCCCCTTCCAAACAGGTGAAGTTTCTCAGTGCATAACTGAAATCCGCTGCAAGAAACTTTTATAACAGTAGAAAATATCGTAATAAATAGAATAAGTGGACCCTAAATCAAAACCAAAATCTGTCATGAGACAACATAACTCACCTTTCCTTATTTACTGAGTTCCCTTTTAAATTTCTTCTCTCTCCTACTACTCCTCTTTCCATGGAGCAGCAGGATATTTTTGGTAATATATAGAAGTCCCTATTTTAACATTTATTTCCTCTTCCATAACGGAATAAAGCTTTTTCTTCCTGGAACTGTTGCTCCTATTTTCTGATTTTAAATATGGATGTTATATGATAAAAGAAATAATAGAAACTTTTACTGTGAATTAGAAAGTGAAAAAAAAACCCTTAGACTTTAGGTAATACACTTCACAAAGCACACTTCAAAGCCAAGAAGCACTAGTGTTAACATAAGTACTGTTCCTTTGCAGACATCTGATACTTTTCTTCCAAACCTGCTGAGCGCACTGCTTTTTTTTCCTGTGTTTGTTAAACACCTCCTGCCTTGGATAACCCAGTATTGCTGGGTCATTTTATGCGTGACATAACTGCTTTGAACAAGTTCTATATTTTTAGAGTAAATATTTCAGTGCCTTTTATATTGCAGGAAAGAAGGGAGAAAACACAACAGAAATGCAATTGAATGATAATATTCAAAAGGTAGCATGGCAAGGAGACAAATCTCTAATTTTATGACTGGACAAGCAATTGAAGGAAAGGGGGAGATGTGACAGTCCCATTTCCATCCCATAGATTATATATGATGTGGTAATAACAGAGGTTGAGGGGACATGTTTTGTATCAAGGCCAGAACTGAGCAAGTGTCCTACCTTACCGCAGTGTGGGATCGACAATAACAGACAGACTTCCATACAGGACAAATACATGTCCCATATATATACCACAACATTCACAAATTATTCATTAACATTTCAAGATGGCATGAAGATTATTAGTTTAAGAAAAGTATCATTTTACTGCTCTTCATGGTGAAGATTTATTCAGTGAAAAGACTACTGAGATTTTGAGCATAGAATCATCTAGGTTGGAAAAGACCTTCAAGATCATGGAGTCCAACCATTGACACTACTCTACATGTCCGCTGCTAAACCATGTCTGTAAGCATCATATCTACATGACTTTTAAACATGTACAGGGATGGTGATTTAACCACTTCCCTGGGCAGCCTGTTCCAGTACTTGACAACCCTTCTAGTGAAAAAATTCTTCCTAATGTCCAACCTAAACCTTCCCTTGTGCAACTTCAGGCCATTTCCTTTTGTCCTATCACTTGTTACTTGGGAGAAGAGTCCAGCACCCACCTCATTATGAACCTCCTTTCAGGCAGAGAGATAAGATCTCCCCTCAGAATCTCACAAAAGAGTTACTCACCTAGGAAAAAACTACAATTAACCTTTAAAAAAACATTATATATGAAATCTAGCTCTGTGTATACAAATGTGACTACACACACACACAAAGCTAGGTATGTAGGATGAGAATTAATATTCTATATCTGGCCAAATAGTCACCATTTTCTTCCAGTATAATCATCTTTTTAAACATATTAGGACCTTTTTTTGCAGGTCAATCACAGTTTTCTGACAAGCTGTAATTTAAATCAGCTCCTTTCTGCATGTTTCACTGAAAAATAATTAAAACTAACCGCACTACTTGCAGCTCTTCGCCCGTCAGAAACAGACCACTGTTGTGTATGTGCATTGCTAATTTCAGGGAAGAAAACACTGCAGAAAAGACAAGGAGGTGACAAAGTAATTGCCTGCAGTGGGTGATTTGAAGAGTTGTAATAAAGAGGTTCTTCCTGCTCACTCCACCTTCCTCTTACTTGAACTCCTCCTATTCGGTGACTCACTTTCATTGCCTACACCACCCTTTAGGCTAATAATGGAAATAGATAGCTCTTCTGGCAAGCAACAGAGAGTATATCAGAGCTATCAACTGTATCTGTACTTGTTCAGCAGCAAGATGGTTCAGTTTGTTCATCAAAAGAGTCTCAGCTTGTTTAATCTCCTTTATCAACCCTGCTTCCCTCTCAGGCTTGCAAAGGCTCCTTAAATTGCTGCCTCTATCTAAGCCAATGCAGCACATATTTCTCCCTTCTACAGAATGATGTTTCAATGCCAAAGAAAGGGAACATGAGAGAGAGAAATAATCTTGGCACTCTTTCAGGTTGTTGTGGAGAAAAAGAAGGGGAAAAAACCCAGACAGCCAGTGGGGATTTCCTCTGTAATAAGCCAGATGGCATCATAGGATGCTTGGGGAGACTGTTTCTGTCTAATTCTCTTCAGTGGCAGAAACTGCCAAAGCTCAGCTTTTGTGGTAAAACCAGTGACTAGCTATTTTATATTCTTTCTCTTTGCTGTGCATGCTGTCCCCACCTGTCACTAATGCCTTTCTAATGCAGCCAGTGCCCAGCACAAGCTCCATTCTCTTCCCCACTCCTAGACTCCAACTAATATTTCCCTTCTGCCTATACCAGCAACATGGCTGTAACATTTGCTTTACATCCCAGTGACTTACAAATTAATTTCTTTCTTCAAGTACAAAATATTTCACATAAAGTGGGGAAAACCAGCTGTGCAATTTGTAAAGGTTGCCATCCTGGCGAGAGACCAAAGAAGGGATCGACACAGTGAAACGTGGAGCAGGAGCTCTGTAAAACGCAAGTGCTCAGCAGCACAAATGTCAAGAGGGACAACCTACTTGAAATGCTGTCTGGGGTTACAAGGCTTTTTAAAATCTATTTTTATGAAATTTATCTATATACATACATATCTGCTTCTATATCTTTTTCATATCTGCCAAACTTTGGTGTTTTTGTTGCATTCTGCAACGTGGGCTTGATCTCTCTGCATACCAGATGGATAGGAGAGACTCTGTCTTCCAGAAACAAGGAAAACCTTATAAAATATCTGTATGTGCTTGCTGTGGGGTTTTTGGTTCCTTAGAGTCAGATCTATAAGTCGTCTGCCTGCCTTAAGGCAGTGTATATGTCCAGTGTATGGAATAAATTGCTTTTCCTACCCAGAAGTGGTCCTATCTTGTATTCAGCATGGAGCGGTTAGATGTAAACTCACTCTTTGCTCAGAGCAAAGTAGCATTTTCCCACTACTTTCTGAAGCTGCTTCTTCCTTTTTGACATGGCTCTTTGTCTCCAAGTAGTCATCATGTGCAGATATCACGGCAGCAGAGTGAAGAAATACATCCCAGAGTATCGTTTCATATAGGCAATAAAGCTGTTAATGGCTGCTGTAGCAAAGACACTTACAAAATTTTGCATTCAGTGTGCTGGTTGGAAAGCACAGAGCTAATGCAGTGATGTAGGCTGAGATACAGACAGCTGTTAGTCTGTGAAAGCAGGGCTACAAGAGTCATAAAAATCGCAACATTAATAATCTGATAAGTGACATGTTCATTGATATACTGTCAACTGGGATAATCTAAAAAGAATCAAAGTTATTTTCTTTATCTAGGTATAAACCAGCAGAAATAAGGCTTACAGAATTTTCCTAAGATGCAATATGTCATGACTTTTTGGAAGTAAAGTCATGCAGATAGCTGTCTCATTGTGAAGTTGATGAATGTCTCAAGATATACATGTATATTTTTTTTCAATTAAACAAAGATATACCATTTCCAATCACATTTTTGGACGAACAACAATAGTCTATATCACAGTGGACTTACTCTTAATGTATGAAATCTGAGGACTGGCAACTGGGAAGCACGGATCAATCTCCCCTTCCTCTCCACTGCAGCTTTTCATTGCCTATGAGAGCAGAACCGAAACCAAAACCTGAATGGTGGTTGGCCTGGTTGCAAAGCATCCTGGGGAGAGCCTCCACCCATGCTGCACCTCAGAATGGGGCACACATTTGGCAGAGAGGGTCTCTTGGCAGCAATCAGCAGAGCAGACTGGTCCACAGAGGAGCTAGATGCAGCCCTGTGCAGCTGAGCGGGGCAGTGGCAACCCCACCAACCATCACACCATCCTCTCATGGGCAAAGCCCAAACACACCCACCAGTTTCTCATGTGGCCCCTGCTCCCTCAGCACCATTTTCCTCTGCTCCTATCCTGCCACATCACTTGCTCATGCAGGTGCAGCTGTACAACCTGTCCACGGTGCCGGGGCTCTTCTCCTGCCTGGCCCTCTGCCTGCAGCATGGCAGATTTCAGTTCCCAGAACCCCTCTCCAGGGCCAGGGCAAGCAGGAAAGTAGGATTTCTTGACACTGTTCTGTCTAATGCTGGAAGAGAGTCCAGCCAAGCAGAACTGATGGAACCTAAAGATAGCTTAACACCAGCTTTTGCTGAGTGCCTCCCTCAGCTATAAAGCGTGTAGACAAAGCATAGTCCGAAATCCAAGCCAGTACGTTTAAATAGGGCAATAACAACAAAGCCATTTTTTTTACTCCCAGCTCTATGTCAAATGGTGTTTCATGTTTATGACCACATCATTATTCAGTACAGATCACCCAGCTTTGCAATCAGTGATGCCCGCTGTGGTTTCTAGGGCCAGTGTGAGCTGGTGTTGCCAGTAGCTTGTAATTGCATGTGCAGGGGTTTTCCTGTGCCCAGGTGAAACCACAGTGCCCCAGGAGCACACCCAAGGGCAAGGAAAAGAAATCCTTCTCCCCAAGAACAATTTTTAAACCCTATATAGAACATACCAGACTGACCTAACTTCAAGTGAGACATTTATTTCCACTCTGGTGAGCTTTACACTAAAAATTAAGGTCTGAATTTGCCCTAACTTGGGTTTAGATACAGACATGAGCTGGGCAGACTTCAGCAGAATGATGTGTTTATTTATTCTCGTAAAGTCTTGGTTAATTAGACAGTGAAAGGTATAGTTTATAATCAGGATAACAGGAAATGCTATATACCAGTAAATTAGTGGGATACTCCTCCCAGAATAAGATGCCAGTATCCGTATTTGTTTAGGAAAGCTGTTTTTACCTCCACCAGCATCCTTTGCTAATAGCAGTAAAATTCATGTTGTCAATTCAAGAAGATAACATCTATTTTCTAAGTGTGTCCATTTCTAATAATGTCCCCATACTATCAAACAGTTATGAATCCTTCCATACTACAGGAATATGTGTGTCCTCCTCCATAAAAAGCAATGCTGATTTGGGGCATGGTGGCCATTAAATGTAAAAGAAAGCCTTATGTTGTAGGACTTTCATCTGTAAGATTATAAAAACAAGCTTGCAGGAAATTTGGCAGTATAATGTTTCTGAGGCAAGAGAAACCTTTTTGTGGAACACAGGACTTCTGAAATTGAGTGTAAATGGCAGCGTCTACCCTCTGATTGTATTTTTGAGCTGGGCTTGCCTATGGATATCCGCCCATTAAAGAATATTCATTAGAGCTCTGATCTGGATAGTGTCTGCCAGATACCTGTGAAATACAAAGTGTTCTCACAGAAGCTCTAATGCAGTGAGGGGAAGGAACTCAGGTTGAAGCTGCAGTTTCACAGTTTTTAAACTGCAGCCTCACTGCTCTGACAACACACATAATTTTGATGTGAGAGCATAGTACCATGAGGCCTCTTATCAACATGATCACTATGCTAGTGGAAGTTTAGAAAACTTCAAAGCAGGCCAATAAATTTCCATAAAAGTGTTGCCAGGCCATAATCAAGAGTTCCCAGTTGCACCAAAGATAAAAACTGATATTAATTTGTCCTCATTTGAACCATGCAGTCCTACTGAAATCAGCAGTACCCATATGTATTAATATCAGTCCTTTGTCTGCAAGAGCTGTTTCACTGCCAGTCCACAAATTTAGGGATTTTCTTCATTTCTGTTTCAAAGAGTGAAAATGAAAAGAGCAGAACATAAAACAAAAACTCAGAGGACTCCATGCCATTTAGATTGGATTTATTTTTATTTGGCAAGCCAAATCCTTCATTTGGCCTTTATGTGACTTTCTCAAAGTCATAGCCTACTGTTTCCTCTTCTGAAATTCAAAGGCAGTGTCTGTTGTTGAGATACCATGCTCATACCCAGTTGCTTCTAAAGCTACTCTGCAAAAAAATACTCTATAATTTTTCCAAATTTGGAAACTGAACATTTGTTTTATGACTTGTTCCCACCAAGAAGGATCCAAATGAAAACCCTCCTCCCATCTCAATTTTGTGTTTTTCCGTTCCCATGGCTGCCTCACTAGTGCAGGCAGCTGCAAGCCCCAAAACATGGATATTTAGTGTAACTCTATTTTTTAAGCTGGAAAGGCTTTACCATAAGAGAGCTAATTAAAGTTATTTTGTAGTGAAAAAGAATGTCATAGAAACATCCAATTTGACTGAGGGGATAAAGAAAATGAAAAAAAAACCCAACAAACCCGAAAAAAACCAAACCAAAATAAAACAAAAACACAACAAAAAAAGAAGCTTGTTCTAAACTTACTTTATAGCGAAACTAAACAGTAAGATTCAGAACTTTTCTGTAATTTCATCTAGTTCTCTTCCCCCCGATCTATTAAATTAAACGCCAGAAAGCCGCTCTTTGCCAGATTTGCTAATCTTACTGATTAACATAGTTACCATCTGTGTTTAACTAATGGGTACCTTATTTTTTTCTTTCTTTTTCTGGTTTGTTTTTGTTGTTGTTGTTTTGTTTTTTAATGGAAATGTATTTCAGAAAGCCCTTCACCTTGACATGGGGACACCTGGGAATGAAGGATCCATATTCATTCTCAGCAGGTTTCTGATGACCATCCCATACCTCGGTAGATGTGCATGCCTTTCTCCCAGCTTCCACACCCTGCCAAGGGGAGATGAAGGTCCATGCTAGGCAGGACTTGAGAAGTGATGGCAATAGTGGCACCTGCCCTGAATCACTCAGGGTTGAGATGGGACTAATTTGGCCAGGCACAGCACTGTGCAGATGCAATTGCTGCTCCTTCTGCCCCAATCTGGGGATAAAGGGAATGCCACAATGTCTGACAGCTGCTACAGCAGACACTGCAGTTCCTGTAAGCCCCAAGTAGTGGCTTAATTTTTACAGTTACTTACTTAAAGACTTCATTTTTAATAACTCTGAGAGCAGGATCAAAGCAAAGCAGTGGAGCCTCTAGCATTTTCTCCTGCTTCCTTTCCATGCTGGCAGAAAGAGATGAAGGCGGCATTTCCTCAAAGTCGTGACTCAAGTATAAAAATAAAATTTACATTTATCATATTTGGAGGCAACCAAGGAAAACTGACCTCATGGTATGAGCTATAAGAAAACTCAGGAGGGAGAAATTAAAATAATTAGTAGCAATTCCTACCAAAATTATGGTACTGAATAGGACAGTACCTAATAATGAGAGGTCGCAATTACTAATCTGCCCTTCCGTATGCTCATTTGTCTTCTCAGTATTGTAGTCATTTGTGTTGTCCTCTCACACAGCAGGATCCTCAGCACCACTTTCCTTTCCCTTTTATAAGAAGTTCACAATAAACAATGGTTCAACATGTTCAGAGCAGCAGTTTGTGACTTCTGAGGGCTTGAAATAATATGGGCTTTACTTTCAGTCTTTCTGTAAATGCAACTTCACTGCATCTGAGCTTCATCATCTTTTGCTTTATCATGTTACAAGGGAATGCAGGTAAGAGGTGAACAAAACTGAGTTAATTTAGGTTTGCACCTAAATAAATGGAAACAGAATCAAACTTCCCCTTCTCCATCAAGCACTTAGACTTTGCACCTAGTAGGAAGGTTTATCAGTGGATTTTACTGTTGGAGCTAATTCAAACTACTTATGGAAGTCTTTTTAACGTTGTCACAGTATAAAAATTCTTGTACAAGAGTAGCATCCAAATAAGTATTTTTATCAAACTAGCCATCCTGATAAAACTAATACATGTATTTTTTGATCTTGAAGCTAAAGAGGGTCTCGATAGGTCACATAGAACATCTGCCTACTCTGATACATTTCTACAGATGTATGGTAACTTGGATTCCTAAAACTCTGCAATTTGTAATATTGATCTGAGAGCAAATCAGCACAAAGGCATTTTGTTACTTTTAAATTCTTAATCAAAAAAAGGCATTTTAGGTCAAGCTTTTTCTCCTTAATCAGAATGTTTTCTTTCAGAACAAATATGAAAGTAAACTTCAAAAAGTAACATTAAAATGATAAATTACATTATTCTATTCCAGAAATTTCATGACACATTATAGCAACTCTATTTAAGCCATTTTTCACAGCCGGATCTCATTCAAATCAATATTGTCTTGAAGGGCATTTTGATTTCAACATCACAGCATTTTCCAGAGGATAAGTATTTTTAAAAGTGTTGACCATATTAATCATTTTGTGCTTTAGCTAGAAGTGGACATAGCATTAAAAAGCCCACAATGAGCACAAGTACATTACGCTGTTTATAATCTACAGATAACCACAAAGTTCTTTTAAAAAATCTAGAAGTTCAATGCAAACTATTCCCAGGCAAATTAAATATTTTATATGCTCTAGATAAACAGCAAACTTCCACCCATTCTTTAGGGGACAGACAGAAGTCCTTTTATAGATCCAGCTATGTGCCAGCTATATCACCCCCTCCTGGAGGCTACAGCTTCTACCAGAGGGCTGGCAGAGCAGTCTATTGGAGCACTCTAGTTTACTTCAGGAAAGATCAATTAAGACAGCTTAAGTGACTTTAACTGGGAAATTACTGGGGACAGTAATCACTCCTGCAGACAGTGATGAGTGAACAAGAACAGCAACTTCTTCCACATTGGTGCCAAAGTGGGCAAATCTCCATTGCTTCAGCATCTGAATCACTACCCACTCAAGTTAGCAAGGTTCTCAGACTTAAAAAAGTAGAATCTCACTCTTTTTCAATCCTAGGTTAGGAAATAATGCTTCTCATATCATTTCTTTATCACTTATTTCTAGATATATTTTTTGGTTGCTTTTTTTTGGTTGAGTATCCTAGACTGAAAGAGAATGTCTTGATAAAGTCAACATTGCATGTCTAAATCAGTACTACGGAAAACAAATGCCACTCTGCTGCTTCTGCCACTTCAGCACCACTCCAAAAGTCACTGGTTCCTTGAGAAGATGCCATAAGTAGCCTGCCTCTCATACAGAAATAGTCTGCCAAAATTTTAACTCAGATCACCTTATATTTTCACCTTCTGTCATCAATACTTTTTTGAAAATCCTTTGCTAGAACACACTTTCCATCTTAACACCTTATTAATTCCATGGCTATGTCTTTCCCCCCACTCCCACAGTAATTGCAGGACTCCGATTCAAATTGCACTGACAGCAAGAATTGTTTTTCACCATAACTAGATGGGAAACTCTCTTTGTCGTGATGTAGCTCCTGGCGACAGAGCTGTGCTTCTGCCTGCTCCTCCCTGAGAGTTTAACTACATCAGCAAAGATGCCCTTCTAGGTTAGTTTAAACTGGATCCACACCAGTGTTTTTACCAGTACTGAAGTGAGAAGAGGAAAAAAAATTGCATCCAAACCCAGTAATTCAGTACGAACAGAGGTTTCCCCTGTAAGATATGGCCTCAGTTAAGCAGCAGCTTTGTCTCTGCTCCTCTCACACAGACGTCATTGGTGGGAAACACAGAAAATGTCTCCTATGAGCATTAATACAAATAGGGCACCTTGTAGTATCATTTGCTACACTCAACAGCCTATGCACATGAGGAATAATCTAAGGAGAGTAAAGACTGATCCTGTTGCATATATACCAGTTGAACTACCTGTTACAACAGAAAGTTCATGCACGTGTGTGTGAATACAAGAAACAGAGAGAGAGAAAGGACAAGAGAGAAAATACTGTGTCTTCAAGCCTTACTGCTGAATGTTGCACTACCGGAATCCAGCTAGACATCCCCCAGCTGGAGAAGCCTTACCCATCCACTGCCTGGTGGAACTGCTATAAAAATAAATAAATACTGAAGGGCTGCCTTCTGCACATTGCTGCTTTCAGACCTCCATGCGTAGAGATGACTCTGCCACAGCCAGAACAAGCCCCCAAAGGTTATGGAGGATGTTTTCAAAGAAATAAAATGAGAACGCTAATCCTAACAAACACTGGAAAACATTACTGGGCAGCACAGTAAACACCGAGCCGGAATAAGAGAAGGTCTTTGCTTCAGGGAAAATATTATGAGTAAAAGAAAAGGCAGAGGAAAGCAGCCATTCAGAAACCTCATAATAAGATGTAGACATATCTTCAGAATATAATAAAACAAGGACATGAATCCCATATCCTGCCCCTTGCTCGATCAAACGTGAACCTTGTTGGTTCAGAAATACAAAGGCTTAGAAGGAATTAGAGGATCTCACTAGATGGACCAGGTATTTAAGACCAAATAATTATCCTCAAAAATAGCACTAAAGATGTTTCTTTGAAACATTTCATACAGTCTTTTCATGCTTGCAAAAAAATTATACCACTGGAAATAATCTAGGAGATAAAATTCAAGGCATAAACCCTAAAAAGTATGCTACCTAAGGGATGAATACTGTAATTATATAAAACCTGTTATGGAACTTAATAATATGTAGCCTACCTGGAATCAATAGGACTAACTCAGCAGGAAGAGAGCAAAATCTGTACCTTAATTTCTTTTCTTACTGAAGTTAAAAGGCTTAATTTCTGTTGGATCTTCAAGGTCTTTCTATTCTTCAGATTTACCCTTGAATTCTTCATTTTCTTCTGCTACTGAGCAAAGTCTGGTCTTCAAATTGGCAGCTTTGAACTGTTGCCTTGATGAATGATTGCAGGATCTTAAAGCCTGAAATGAAAACAGCAGTAGTTTAGGTAAAAGCAAAATATGAGTAACAAGTAAAGGTATTATGTAGTTTCTACTGCCATACTGCCCCTCCCTTACAAAAGGTCCTTTTCCAAATCCTTCATCTTCATCCCACAATTAGTGATGAATTTATTTCTTGTTTCTACCAGGAATACCGCTAAGGTACAAGGTGCTTTTTGGGACAGCAAGATCAAAGTGGAAAGATTTGCACTCATTTCTCAAAACGATTGAGCCTATATTAAAAATATCCTCACATGCATCTATTCAGACTACATTTTTATTCTTTTTGGTTCTATTTTCCCTGTTGAAGCTGCTTAAGATGCTGGGAAAAATATGTGAACAAGTGGAAAAAGTTTAATGTTCTTATTTAAAGCCCATCCCTATATTCAGTTTTGGTATTTGAGTTTTGCTGACTCAAGTTTGCTGATTGAGTGAGTAACTTGAAGCTTTTCAGCCAGTGTTTAGTCACAGGTAAGACTTTTATTCAGTTGAGTCAGCTCTCACTCACCAAAAGATTTGAAAATAAGAATTATGGGTTATGCTTAGAAAGCGGCACAGACATCTTCTATTTAGATTAGACACAACGTCCCTGAGCTAGGCAGCTAAAACTTCTGCGTAATGTTGTAATGGGTCTGGCTGAGCTGCTTTTCCCCATCCAGCCCTTATGCTGCAGTACTGGGAGCTGGAGGGTGTTGATAA
>WTSP01006777.1:83476-105645 GCA_025331215.1 Actenoides lindsayi | reverse complement strand
TGTGTTAATAGATAAAGGGGCAACAGTTAAGGGCTATTTAAGATGAACAATAGTAACTTAGAAAGATACTGCATTTTTGTCAGTAAGCTCAGGAATATTAGTTTCTCCAAGGGGACCTGTCAGACATGCAATTACAAAGTATTATGGACTGTTATGAAGAAGGCGCCTCCGTTAAGCCTGTAAACCTTGGAAGTACTGAATTCACAGGGAAACAAGGAAGGGACTTCTGCGGATGGGAATAGGGTATAAAATGCTAAATGTAAATGTTAGGACATCTGCTCTTGCAAGAACGTATAATAAATTGCTGCTTCACTAGTACGTCTACTGTGAGTCCTTTCTTAGGACCTTTGCATTTCTAACATTAGAGAGTAGCATGGAGGAGAAGGACCTGAGGGTCCTGGTGGACAGCAGGGTGATGGTGAGCCAGCAATGTGCCCTCATGGCCAAGAATGCCAATGGCATCCTGGCGTGTATTAGAAGGGGTGTGGTTAGTAGGTCGAGAAAGGTTCTCATCCCCCTCTATTCTGCCCTGGTGAAACCTCATATGGAATATTGTGTTCAGTTCTGGGCCCCTCAGTTCAAGAAGGACAGGGAACTGTTTGAGAGAGTCCAGTGCAGAGCCACAAAGATGATTAAGGGAGTGGAACAACTCCCTTATGATGAAAGGCTGAGGGAGCTGGGGCTCTTTAGCTTGGAGAAGACTCATTAATGTTTATAAATACATAAAGGATGAGTGTCAGGAGGATGGAGGCAGACTCTTCTCTGTTACGTCCAATGATAGGGCAAAGGGCAACGGGTGTAAGCTGGAGTATAAGAGATTCCACAGAAACATAAGGAAAAACTTTTTCACTTTGAGGGTCATGGAACTCTGGAACA
The DNA here is from genome assembly GCA_025331215.1 of Actenoides lindsayi. Taxonomy (NCBI): domain Eukaryota; kingdom Metazoa; phylum Chordata; class Aves; order Coraciiformes; family Alcedinidae; genus Actenoides; species Actenoides lindsayi. Next base: position 104,769 of record WTSP01006777.1, on the reverse strand, counting down.
GGCTGTCCAGGGGGACTGTGGAGTTTCCTTCTCTGGAGACATTTAAAACCCACCTGGATATGTTCCTATGTGACCTGCTCTAGGTTGTCCTGCTCTGGCAGGGGGGTTGGACTAGATGATCTTTCGAGGTCCCTTCCAACCCTTAACAGCTGGACCCCATCCCTCAGGAGGGCTTAATTCAAAGAAGTACCTTATCCTCAAGCATTTAAACATTTTATCTCATACACCCAGAGTTCACAACTTATTAAAAATAATTAATTTAAAGCTGATATCGGATTATTTTTTGTATTTTCATCCCTTATTCTCCAGTCATCTCTTTAAGCTTTTCTCTGTAATCACATTTGTTTAAACCAATGGAAATGGAGATATTCAGCAATCCAACTGAGTCCAGAAGCTGCAAAAAAGAAATGTTCCTTTAAAAATAATTTCCTAAATTACCCTATGAGAAAAACATAAAATAGTATTTTTGCATGGAAGTAAACATGAAAGGAATAACTTGTCTTTTTTTTTTTTTCCCCTAGCTCCTCAGTATTTATCATGTGAATATATAAATCTTCATAGATGTCATTAAATAAAGCAGCTCAAGAAAACATAATTAATTTTCTGTGGTTTTTTTTTTTCTGTGTAGCTTGTTTCTGATTACCTATTCCTTGCTTATATTTCCCCAGGAAGAACGGTGAACATATATTTATCAGACTGCACAATCACAGCTCCCAGAACAGCAGGTTTTCAAAGGGTGAGCTATTTTTTTTTTAAGCATGAACATATTGCAAAGGGCACTGACAATATCCAAGATTGTCCCATAGAAGTTGCCATCATGACAAAAGAACTCAGTCATTCATTCATGTCTAGGAGAAGTATTATCAACCATCTATTGAACTCAGGAAAAAAAACCAAGGCAGTAAAAAACCAGGAAGTTTCTCAAAACAAGGCAAGATAATAAAATGCTAACAAAGTTCATGGCAAGGTGTTTAGGCTGAGTGCATTTTAGGAGAAGGAGGTTCTCCAGAAATCCAGCTTAACTGGAACAATCCTTATAGGTTTTCAACAGAACATGTATACGATATGAAATTGTCTTTTTGGAAACAAAATCATATGAACAGAGCTAAAATTTCCATTGGTCTTCAGGTGTTGAGCCCATCATCTTCTGGGGCATGTAAGATCCTAAATAACTTTTGAAAATAGTCCTCAGGGAAGTTTTTAAATGGCCCTTTTCCATCCACACTACTGTCTATACCTCACTTCCCCACTTACTCATGTCCTGTGGTTTCCATCTTCCATGCATGAGGAGATGCAACCAGCAGGTGAGAGCATCACCAAAAGCCATGGTTTGTGCCAATCCTTCTTTGGGGTTTGCGACAAATGCCTCTATTGAACCCCACTCACTTGGGGACATCCTGGAAAGATGAGTGGCCCAGCCTTCCCCTAGAAGGAGGTGAAAAGAGAGACAGCCCAGCAGGCCCAGGCACTGGTCCAGGCAGTAACATGGCAGATAGGCAGCGGAACAGAAGGGCAGAAGGTTTGAAATTGCAAGGAGGGATTTATTCAAGCACATGAGCCCTCACCATCTGAGATGTTTACTCGAGTCTCCTTTGTATCCAAAGGAGAGAAATGGGGACTTCCAAGAGACAACATATCTCCTTCTAAGGGAAATGGTAAAAATAGCTTGGATGAATCACATTCCAGAAAGCCAAGCCAGGGATTACCATCTCAAATATTTAAATCTATATTTAGCTGCCCAATGTCCAGGGAGTTGAATCTCAGAGGTAGGCATCCTCTTCCCCAGAGAAGCATACACATCTCCAAATCTCAGTCCATCTGGAAATGGGTGACTAATGGATTTCCCACTTTTGTCTAGATACACACACATTATTCATAATTACTTCAGTGACATTTCCACTTGTCTTAATTTGCATGGCATAATGGAAATGATGTGCTGGATTTCCCAGTGAAAGGTGTAAGGAGAAGGTTAAACTGAAGCTATGCTATAAAGCATCACTAAGAGATTTGGGAAGAACTTGGTGCGCCTCATCTATACCCCCTCTCCACTGTGTCTATCACTTTTTCCAGACAGTCTTTGGAGTCAAAACCTTTGAAGCCTTCACAAAAGCCTGTATGGACATGAAAATATGTGCTGTAATATTTATTAGCATAGGCTTTTTATTTTAAAAAACTGTGTTTAAAGGTTTCAGAATGGGATTTGGAAAGCCACTTCCCCTCATGATAGTCTATTCTTGAAATGTTCCTTATAGAATGATAGACTAGTTTCGGTTGGAAGGGACCTTTGAAGGTCATCCAGTCCAACTCCCCTACAGTAAGCAGGTACATCTATAAGAAGAGCAGGTTGTTCAGAGCCCAAACCAACATCACCTGAAATGTTTCCAAGCATGGGGCTTCTACCACCTCTCTGGGCAACTGTGGCCAGGGTCTTACCATCTTCCTTCTATTCAAGTCTAAATTTCCCTATCTTAGTTTAAAACCACCATCCCTTGTCCTGTTGCAATAGGCCCTGCTGAAAAGATCTTCCCCATCTTTCCTGTAGCCCCCCTTTAAGGACTGAAAGGCCACAATAAGATCTACCCCAATATCCTCCAGGCTGAACTACTCCATCTCCTTCTATACTGTTTTCCCCCAGTTTCCTCTGAAATACCAGACATCAGTTATTAAGGGAGATACAATGCACAGCAGGTGCAATACCTTGTCCAGCATAAAAAATCCCATTCTTCACTGCTGGATTTCTAAATGCCTGAAGTCTCTCGTGCTCTTTACTTAAACACAAAAGAAATATAAGATGCTAAATTTCCAGTGGAGGAAAATAACCAATCCATCTCTTCCTTATATGCATATGGATTTCCTTACACTCATCATAGCTAGATGGATTTTGGATTGAAAGGATGAGGGAAGAGGATCCTCATTCATACGCCACAGGATTTCGACAGAGCCCTGCTCATCTACAGCATTTGAGCATCCCATTTGCACTCTTCTGATGTTGAAGTCACGTCTTGTTATACATGGTAGAAGGAGTCTCCCCAGCTTTTTCCTGCAGTGCAATAATTTCAGATACACATACAAAGTGAGCGAAGTCATTGGAGAAAAATCTGTCTCCTTACAAACATCTCTGCACTTGCATGAATGTCCAGACTTGTAGATTCAATGATCATTTCTGTGAGGTGATACTTATTACTGGCCTGAACAGTATCTGTGGTTGAGTTGGTGTTACCATTACATAATCTGAACTCTGAGGGTTCTGGCCTTCTTTAGCTCATAAAAATTGCTCTGCTTAGCAACTTGGATCCCAACGGTGTTTCTTCTGAGACTAAAATACACTAATATGTACTACTTCCTTTCTGTCTCTACCATGACGCACAGTTTTGTCACCTTCTGATCAGATTTCTGCTGCAGGATGTGCTGGCTGAAAGTGCAGGAAAATGGACATACATTCATTCTTAAGGACAGGCTGAGCTTGGACTTAGGAGAACAAAAAATGAGGATGGGTTCAACATGGTCATTCTCTGAAAGAGACTCCAGGCCTTATGAGCTTATGTTGTTGCTATTACTCCTTCAGTGGTTTTGCTACTGCTCCTCTCTAGAGCTGGCCCCATTAGCACTACAGCACTAGAGAGATGACCACTTTTATCCAGTGACACAACTCAGTGGACATTGAGGCAGTAGCACCCGATTGCTCAAGATGACAGCCCATAGGTGTAAGTGCAATGGCCACAATAACAAAAAAAATTTCTCCCAAGAAGGGATCCCCCCCTCCAAAGAGTCTTGGAGCATTTCTCACCCATCTAGTCATCCAGAAAACCCCACTCCTGCAAGCCTTTGTGTCCAACTGGGGTCTTCATGGTCCATACTTCCATGTAAACAGGTGCCACCATCCAGCTGATGGGAGTGCATGTGACAGTTGTGCCCCAGACCAACCACTAAACACAGAGAAAAAAAAATCCAACAGATCTTAGTTCTTTCATTAAAATGGAATTAATACCAGTTTAACTTCTCAGCTCACCTGTCTGGGCTAGTAGTAACAAAGCTCCTCTATCTTGCCTAATATGTAGTACAAGGTGTATCCGCAGGAGCAGACAAGCCTGCCTTTGGGTTTTGTGATGGGACTCAGTTTTGGACTACTTGCATAAGGAGGAAATGCAGTGTGTGTGCAACCATGCTTGTTGTTCAGCTTTCCAGTCATGTAAAAATAAAAATAGGTTGGTGGGTTTGCAGAAATATGAGGCTCCTACAATCCTCACCACGGCAATGAGTGGCCAGATGATTCCCCTCTGGGCAGGCTCTGTGACCAAGGCTTTTCCATCAGTTATTTTCTTTTTGCCAGCTATCTTCTGAACAGAGCTCAGAGTTAATCCTTCTCATCCAGGAGAGCATCTCACCTTGATCTCATGACCCAGGAGATGGGGAAGCCACCATTTACCTCCCTAAGCTCTTCTTCCTTGACACTTGAATATGCATTGCTTTATTATGTCTTACGCTAAATAACCCCAGTGAATCTCTAGGAGCTTCTTTTGATGGCAATGCTCTCCTTTTTTGAAGAATGACACCAGCCCTTTTTCCTCAGAAGATCACACTTATTGCCTCCTCTTGGTGACCCCAAAAGCCTACTCAGAGCCCTTCTTCCCAAGAAATCTTGTGCAGACCTCAGACCACAACCTTCTGCATTTTCCCAGATTCTGACTTAGCTTTTGTCTTTATTAACACCCATTTCAACAGCACAGCCCCAAGCGATCCACGTTGCTCGGTGTGACTCATATTTTTTGTGCTGGCTGCCTTTGTGTTGTCTGTGTGTCATGTGAGTGGTAATTTTACATTTATTTCCAGCATTTATTTCCAGATCATTGAGGAAAATGTTGCAAAGCATCAAACCTTGTAGCAGCCTCCGTGGATCTCTGCTCAAAAGCTCCACAGGCAATCACAGATTTCAAACCAGCCAGGTCACTCAGCTGGTATCTGCCAATTGAAACCTGTTGATTGCTTGTATCATTGATTATTAACATCTCCTTTCACTGATGATGTAGAAATATTTGTTCATTGTCCTGCAAGGGAAATACAGCATACACATGTTTTTCAGAGTCTGATTACTTAGTGACAGCTCCAACCCAAAGCTAGAATTTCTCCATGGCCATTGAAGCACTTCTTTGCTATCTTCTTCCCAGTCACCATGTATTTTCCCTTGAAGACTTCAACTTTTCTATTCATTTTCTCTCCTCCTTTGCCATTATGTATAACATAATATAGATGCTTTCCATTTTGCCATTGTTTTTTAACATTTTTAACTGTGGACACTGAACAGAGAAGGTTTGGACTCTGGGAAGTCCTCTTCTGTGTTACGAATCAAATCACTTTATTTTGTTGGCTGTTGCTGAAGAGCTTGAAGATATTATCCCCATTTTCTCAGGTTGTTTCCCCTCTTGTTTCAGCTTATCTCCCTTGTTGCTCTGTGCAGAGGAAGAAAACATCTCAAACAATTCATTGCTAAGACAAGGAAGAAAAAAGGAAAATTGCTTGAAATCAGAAGGATTAGCATAGCGTTGATAATGTGCTTAAAAATGTACTAGTTGCAATTTATAACTCTGAGTTCTTCTATCACCCAACAAGATGTGGTTTGGATTTCATTTTAGTGTTAATGTGAAGCAAGCCAAGAGTGCATCTGTGTAGATGGTACTTCAGTATTGGAAGAGCTCTTCAGCTCCTGAGCTGTTTTGTGCAGATAGATCTGGGCAGTGCATAGGGATGTGGGTGCTTCTGAAAGACTGGGCAACTGAACAGAGGCTGATATCCCAGGAAAAACCATCCTGCCACATTTAATCATGACAAGCAAACCCAGGATGAGGAAGTACCAGCTGGTGCTGTCTACAGTACTTTCAAGTAGCTCTGTAAAAAGTGCACTTGGAAATTCATGCATGCCTTGGGTAGCACTTTAAATAGGCAATGGCCCTATAAATGCTACAAATGATGTTTCTGTTTAGAAACATAAACCTATTCTAATAATGCTCTAAATCAAAATAAATGGTTCCCTTGTATTGTGTCCCTGCCTGTTCCTTCTCTATGGATAAAGGCAATTTTGCAGCACAGCTTTTTTTCTGTAAAGGTGTGGATTATGAACAGAGGAGAGAGGAAGGCTGGCAAAAAAATTAATTGAAAACAGAGAAAGAATTGGGGGTGCTGGTGGGTGAAAAGCTGGACATGAGCCAACAACATGCACTCACAGCCCAGAAGCCAATGGCATCCTGGGCTGCATCCAGAGCCATGTGGGCAGCAGGTCAAGGGAGAGGATTCTGCCCCTCTGCTCCACTCTGGGGAGATCCCCTGCAGTGCTGGGTCCAGCTCTGGAGTCCTCAGCACAGCAGAGACAGGGACCTGTTGGAGCGGCGCCAGAGGAGGCCACAGCAATGCTGGCAGGGCTGGAACCCCTCTGCTGTGAGGCCAGGCTGAGGTTCCAGGGAGACCTTCTTGCAGCCTTTCCGTATTTAAAAGGGGCTTGTGAGAAAACTGGAGATAGACTTTTTTTTTGTCAAGGTCTGTAATGACAAGACTGAGTAATGGTTGTAAACTGCAAGAGGGAAGACTTAGGTTGTACATAAGAAATAAATATTTTAAGATGAGTGTGGTGAGACACTGGCAGAGGTGGCCCAGAGAAACTGTGGATGCCCCATCCCTGGAAAAGTTCAAGGTGAGATTGGATGGCTCTTTGAGCAAACTGGTCTAGTGGAAGGCGTCCCTGCAGGTTTGTCAAAATGATCTTCAAAGGTGCCTTCCAACCCAAACCATTCTGTGATTCCTAGAAAACAAGCTTTCTGCCAGGACTCCTAGGCCAGGTGGATGAAATGGGGTGGAATCAGATTCACTGCCAGGAAATGGTACTGACACTTCCCCATTGGGTCCTTGCCAGGACACAAGAGATAGGGACAGTCACCCAGTCTTTGGCTACTGATAGCCTGCAGGTTCCCACTGTTGTCCAGCTTGGCCAGATCAGATGAGACATCCTCATGTCCCCACACCGGATGAGTTCTCCATCCGTTTGTTCTTGTGCTGGGCTTGCTGCCCTCCTCCCCAACGCCTCCCCAAGGGTCTGTCAGAAACTAAAACTACACATCTTTGTGCCTTCCAGCTTAGGAGACTGTCTTTAGTGTTTTGGAGGGTTTTTAGCTTATAAAACTGTGGGTTGCTGATGTGAGTATTCAGCACTTCTTAAGATTGTCTTGAAAAACAGAAGTTCTCAGGGTGAGGTGATGAAAAATGAGAGCTGGGGGTCTTACATGACTCCAGGAATGGGAGATTTAAAAAATGCCATATTTGCCTATAACTGGCAAACAGTCTTTTTCCCTCCACTCAGAACATCCTTATCAATCTGCTCTGTTTTATCTGCTCTAAAAGAGATTTGTCTCCATTAAGGAAGAGAAAATTTTGGGTTTGACATTTTTGGCTGAAATATCATCTCTCTCATTTGATAACAAATTGGGTTCATTTCCAAAATCTTCTATTTTCCCAGCCCCTGAGGTGGCAGCAGATTTCTGGAAATGCTAGCACAGCCTGAGCCCACCTGTGATATTTTCAGCAGTTCCAGCCTTGAGTCAAACCATATATGCAGAAGATGATTTCTGCATTTTCCACTCTCTTCCCAGTAATAATGTAAACTTCTTACAGTTCTTGCAAATAACTGTTGTGGATGCAAAGAACTTGTGGACGCCCCCTCCCCAGAATTGTTCAAGGACAGGTCAGATGGGGCTTTGAGCAACCTGGTCTAGCGGGACATGTCCCTATCCATGGCCAGGAGGTTGGGACTAGATGGTCTTTAATGTCCCTTCCAACCCAAACCATTCTGTGATTCTATGATTCTGTTTCTCCCATAGTAATGTACTTTTTTTTCCTAACTCTGAAGAAGCAGCAATGCTATAAATATGATGCAACTTATGACCTGGAAGCCAGAAACTCCATAACTCTATTCCTTACTCTGCCATTCATTTAATGCCTTGTCTTGGACATGTTATCTGATCTTTTTGTTTCAACAGTGATATATATACAGCAGAGATAAATGTGTTTTGTTTTTTTTCTTTCTCTATTGTGAGATGTTGTTATGAGGATTGGTCAATGTTTAAGATTGATAATTACTCTAGGATATTCCTGAAAAAAACACAGCATCAGGCTGCACAGAGTCTGTGACAAGGTTTCATTTAAAATGATGACAAAAAGTATTGCATGCAGCTGTACCAGTTAGCCAGCAGCACCAGCCCCCACCAGGCTGCTGTCACATATCCCTCTTTACCCTGTTTTCCCATCCATGGATCACAACATCATAGACTGTCTCAGGTTGGAAGGAATCTATAAGGATCATTAAGTCCAGCTCCCAGGTATTTATCTCCCAAAGAGACACAGGTACGCACAGGAGAAACCGAGTTTGAATTTGCTTTAAGAGTTGGTCATTCAGCACAAAGTCTTTGTCCCTGTCCGTCTGCCAATTCACTGTTCAGTCCCTGCCAGCTTAAACAAATGAATGGCTTCCATAGACTTCTTCTCAGCTGAGAGAGGAAGGAGGGACGACCTTAAGCCAATATTGCTACTGGAAACTGGGCTGTATAAAACCACAACCATGAAGATTCAAATTTACCCTTGGAGGAGTCTGTACTTCTCCAGAGAGGTTACAAAGCATAGACTGTTGCATGCATTGGTCTGAAATGCCTGAAAACCAGAATTATTTCTTATCCAACACATCCAATCACAGAATCGTAGAATGGTTTGGATTGAAAGGGACCATAAAGATCACCTAGTTCCAACCCCCCCCTGTTAGGAGCAGGGACACATACCGCATGACCAGATTGCTCAAAGTCTCATTCAACCTGGCCTTGAACACTTCCAGGGATGGGGCATCCACAAGTTCTCTGGGCAGCCTTTCACAGTGCCTCGTCACCCTCATAGTGAAGATTTTAGCCATTATATCTAAGCTAAATCTAACCTTTTTCAATTTAAAGCCACTACTCCTTGTCCTATCACTAGGCCAATATTTTTAAGACCAGATTGTAAAGAGGTCAGTTTTCAGAAAATCACCGTATCACCAAATTGCTGAGGTGGTCAGGGACCTCTGGAGATTATCTGGTTCATTCTCTTGCTCAAAGCAGAGTCAGATGGAGAAGGTTGATCAGGTCATTGTCCAGTTAGGTTTCAAATATCTCTGAGGATGGAGCCTCTAGAGCCCCTTTGAGCAAGTTTATCAAGTGTTTGAAGCACTGGAAATTTTTTTTTTTTAATATCTAAATGGAATTTTGAGTATTTCAGTTGGTGCCCGTTTTCTGTTGACACCATCATCAGAAGACATGGCTAGACAAAGACATGTCCACCTTGGCCTAGAGTTGAGGCTATTCCTGCTCTGAGCAGGTGTTGGTCTAGATGTTGAGATATTAAGAGGTCCCTTGTCCCATGAGCATTTTGTAGAGCTTGGCCACTCTCATATAGCCTCTCTTTAGGAAACAAGGTTTCCAATGACAACTCAGTAAAGAGACAGGTATGAGACAGAGATGGACTGTGCAGTTATTGATCAAAATTAAAGCATGAAGCAAGTACAAGAGGCAACCCAGCCTGTTTGCAGAGCAGAAAGAACTGCTCAGCCTTTTGGTTATTGCTGCTGGAGCCAAACAGACACTGGTTTTTCTGGATGTGATGAATGGAGATGAAAGTTTCAGGCTTTTCTAGCTGTGATGAATGGAGATGAAAGTTTCCATGACTCACAGCAGGCAGGAGATCTACTGCAGAAAGTGCCTGGCTGTTAACTCTTTCCTCCCCTCTGCTTCCAGTCTGGAAGCAAAAGGCAGCTTGTGGCAAAAAAAAGCCATGATGGGCATATTGCTGCAGAGCCAGACTCTCACTGGTGGACATGTCCTCCAGAGGTGTTTCTGGGGAACAGCTTAGCCCACCTAGGTCCTGCTTGTTTATGATCATGAGCTTGCAGGTGCAGTTGGGTGACTGACACAAAGATGAGAAATTGTATCTGACCAATGAAATCATGGTTACGACACAGTGAAAGAAGACACTTAAGGTACTCTATATCATGTGGGAGATGTTACAGGACTGGGTGGATTGAAAATGATGCCATCACACTTTTTGTGGCGATGGTTGTGGCTTTAGGGCCACAGCAACTAGCAACATTCAGGAAAGGGAGCCATCCTAGCATCTAAATTCTTAACTTTTCTGCTCAAAACAGGGCCCCAAAATAATCTCCAAAGCCCAAGCACCTTTGCAGGGTCCAGCAGGATGCATCCAAGGCCACACAGCCTCGAAGCCTCTCAGACCCATACTGGTGGGTGCAATCAGTTCCTGGTTCAGGTTACTGACTCCAGCAGAAATTTGAACCCTGTCTAGTAAGTGGGGAGGAAAAATATAGGATGGGGAGGAAAAATACAGAATGAGCTGATCTTCTCTTTCTCCTTTCTTCTTCCCTTGATAAAAAATTTGAATGGGTTTCATTTCCATTTTGTATAAGAATTTTTCCTTTTGGAGACCTGTTGTTTGTTATTCAAAACTATTAAATGCCCTCTAAAATCACAGTACTTACAAAATGAAAAAGAATTTATTAGTTCATTCAGTCTATTCATTTACAAGATTTATTAACCTCCGGTAAAGGTATCTATCACTCATCCCTTTAGGACAAATCTTGAGCTTGATTTCCCACATGAGTGCACTCATCTCTCTGGCCCTAATTTGCATGAATATTTGCTGCAGACACATTTTCAGACTTCCTCTGTGCTCAAAACATGAGTGTTGGCACATAGTGTTTCTTGCAGCTGATTGTGTAGAGTTATTGTTGAAGGTTGGGGGCTGTTGCGTGGAGTTGGAGTAGATGTGCCCATGCAGTAGCTGAAGGATGTCTACATCTGAAAACCCCCTCTTCCCACTGATCCCTCCCAGCCACTCAGGTCACCCTGGAGAACAGTTGGACTCCCTAAAGGGGACACTTCACATGCACAGACCCCACTGTTTCCATCTGGCAGCCCTGGTGCCTTTCTCCTTCCAGATCACTGAACCGTGCTGTTTTAATTATGGCAGAGCCGCTTTGCCTTTCAGAGCTCAGTACTGGAGAGGAGGTGGAAGATTTAGGTAGGCTGGAAGGGAAGAGACTTAAGGACCCCAAAGAGCTCCAGAAGTGTGTGGTGGCATTTGCTCTGCTTTTATTACAACTGATCATCCATCCCATCCCTCCCATGTTCTCAAGTTCTCTAAACAGGACTTGTCTTGCAAGTTTAGTGCCCCATAAAGGAGACTACCAATATAATAATTGCTCCTACCCCAAAAGCATCACCTCATCCATGCAATAACTGTGCGGGCTTTTTGAATGAGGGAGAGACAAGATGAGCTTATCTGGAGCAGTCTGTTAGCAGACATATTAGCTCCTCCACGCTGTAGTGCAGATGCTTTTGTCCATGCCATGGGCAGCAAGATGTGTGGGAAGCAGCCGGAGCTCACAACCATGGGAGCCAATTCTTCTGCAGGGACAAGCATAGAAGTTACTCTCACAGATCAGGCACCATGACTGCAAACTAATGAGGCAAATCTTCATTACATTTCATTCTGATTTAGGACAACATACTGCCCCATTGTATAATATCTCCCTGATGTGGTTGGATGCCATTGAGAATATTTCTGCTGCTCTGGGCTGTGTTTGTGTACTGATGCATCAGGCTGACACAATTGATAAAATAAAGCATGAAGTTCTCCTCAGTCTTTCTGGAGCAGGAAATGACCCAGATGTCCCACATACTCCAGCTATCAAGCCTGCACCTTCTTGTGGCTCTAGAAACGTGTCTCATCTGTGACATTTTGAGATGGTGTTAGAGCATCTTGGTGCTTGCTAGATTTTGAAGGAGAATGTTCAGGTGCCTTCTAAGATGGCCTGTCCACCAACCTGTGTTCCAGGGTATGCTCCCTTCCTGCACAGTTTGCCCGGTGTTTCCACAGTGGGGAGGACTTGAGTTAAATTCAACCCCAAGACTAACCCAGCTATGGGCCAAAACACAGATGTGGGCTGGAGGAAGGCACAGAGAGAAGAAGCAGTAAGCAAATTAATTCCCACATGAGATTTCTTTTGCAGGCGGATGGCAGAAAGTTGGTCTTGCAGCTATGGTGGAGAGCAGTGTTAGTGAGGGCTTTGCAGAGTGTTTCCCTATAGTCATGAGGTCACCGACACTTTCTATGCCTTAGCCTATTCCTTTCCACAGGACTTGCCTCAGGTTGTTCCTGTATCTAATAATACTAAAAGAGTCACAGATATTACCTCATGTACCTAAAAAATACCCCATAAGGATGTGAAAGAGCTTTGTAGAAGTTATCTTTTGAGTAATATCTGGCCATATGTATGTTCAATTCCCTCACTGACTTCCGGCCACCTTTGTTCAATCAATTTTGATTCCAATTTTGAGCCTATAGAAATGTATTTCACCATATCTTTTCCTGAAAAGCCTCCAGATTTCTGCATCCATAAATTTTGGTTTATATTTTTAGCTTTCTCCCTTGCTGAAGCCGTCCAAAATGTTCTGTGTTTCTGCTTGACCAGTCAGCCTGGAGCTCTGCTGCATATGCTGGTTTGCCACACAGATCATTACCTCTCTTCCTGGTTTCTGAGATTGTTTTTCCATATTAATTAGCCTTCATAAAAGCCATTTCCAGAGCAGTGTTCAAAGGCAGTCAGTAAGACTGCATCTGTGAAGGGCAATTTCCCTGTGACCAGACTGGGGCTGCAGCACAGGAACCAGCTAAATGGATGTAAGATCACAGCAGTAAACCTTCCCCTGTGCCCTGAAGAATGTCACAGTCACTGCCCATGCCTCAGTTTCCCCATCAGTACATATATTTTATTGCCTGAAAGGAGGTTGTAGCAAGTCTCCACGTGCTTCCAAGGCTTCCATGAGCCATCTGCAAGCAGAATATCTGGAACAGCTAGGAATGACCCTTTCCCAGGTCATTCCAGAAGTGCTTAGGGTCAGCTCTAAGGGATGGAGTGGCTGCTGTGTGATCCCATGCATGGCCCCTGCACTGGGATTTCTCAATCCACTTACAATAACAAGCTCAGAGTTAGCCATATTTGAACCATTTATTAAAATGGACATTTTGGGGAGAAAACCCCACACCTCTAAGTCAAAGATTTGGGCTTGTCAGTGCTGGTTGGACTCAGTGATCGTAAAGGTTTTTTTCCAACCTAAAGATTCCATGATTTGGTCCTAAAGATGCTGATTATACCATGTTCCAGGTAGGCTGCTTCTTAGGGCATTAGGCTTGTGACTCATTTCCTTTTTATTGCTATGACTCACTAATGAATATTTGTAGTCTAATATCTGCCTGGTTTTGCGTTCAGGATTTGGTTTTGTGTTCGGGTTTTGGTTTTGTGTTCAGGTTTTGGGTTTTTTTTCCCTGCATCACTGTGTTCTGTCTGACTCCAGCTCAGCAGAAAAATCCAATCTGGAATGCTGGCAAATGTCTTCAACTCAATTAAAACCTTGATTTATATGGTTTTTATGCTAACTCAAGAAAGGCCATATATTTTCCTGTTATTGTGGGGAAATTACTTTGAATATATGAGAAAGGCAAGTTCAAGTTACAGTTATTGTATTTCTCCATTAACAAGGCTCTCCGCAGCCATGAGATTTCTCTTTTTCTTTGCTTAGAGAGAAGCTTAGATGAAAGCACTTGGATGTTCAGACCTTGACATATGTCAAATTTGGTCCTCCCTGACCCCACAGTGTTTTCACACACCCATCTAGATTCAGTGCCATAAGAACAGTCTGTGGACAGTCTCCAAAGACACTATTTATTTATTGCCTTTAAATCCTTAGCTGAGATTTCCAGGACCTTTAATTTTCTTTATTTTTGCTGTGAGTTTTAACCTGAGCATTTTATATGTTTCTGAGGAAGAGGCAAGGAAACAGATGCTGTCTTACTGCCTTACATCTCCAGGCACCATATCTCAAGCTGCTTTCCTCTCCCTTTCTTGCTCCCCAAGATTTTAATGTGCAGCTAAAATCTTGCAACTGAAATCTCTGGTCTTCATGGAAACTTTACATGAGACTAGCTATGATAGGGTGCTTCATTCAAAAGGTCATGTACAAGCAGGACATGAGAGATTTCCCAGATACCTTTCAACCTAAAGAGCACCCAAGCAATTTGAAAATAACACAGCACTTTTTATCTGCTGCTTGGCAATCAATGAAGGAGTGTGCATGAATGTGGGGGAAAAAGCAGAACATTCTCCTTTGCCAGAAATAGGTTTATTGTTCTAGAAAAGCACAGTTTTACAATGATGACTATAAAAAATTAATTTAAAAATCAACCAGTAATTGATACAACTTCCAGGTACTGACGGTAGTCAGGACCAGTCCTTGGTGATGTCTCTAGACCTTCAGCAATGGGATTATGTTAGGGCACAATACACTTGGTTTCTGCTCTGTGAAACACCTTCTCATGGCTTTATGGCTCATTAGTGGTCCACGAACCACAGGTCAACACTGGATCAGTGCAGCAAAGTCTGTGCTTTACCACATAAGCCACTTCTGGTCAGATCTGCTTATTTCTGGGGGTAATTTCTTTGCTGATGTCTCAGAATAGACCCATAAATCACATCCAAATGCTATTAAACATAGATGACATCTTCACTGGGCCTTTTGCAAGCTGATTGCTTGCAGCTTTAATGACTGAAATGGTTATTCCTTTTATAGCCAGGATTTCCCCTCCCTTTGAAGAAGAGTGAAATTCAGTCTGTGAATTGCTTGTTCTGTTGCCACTGCAACAGAAGGCAGGGAGAAAGCCTTGACCCAGCAGAGGCTTAGTGAAAACCAAGAGTCTAATACCCAAATCTTTCTGTAGAAAACATATTTATTATACAACACAGCACTGCAGGATTTGCCCACAGCAGCAAATCAGAGATATCTAAAAGTGAGCTTGGCCCTCTGGGCAACCCCGAGTTGATGGGAGCTGAGGGTGACCAGCTTGTGCATTCAGCATCTTGCAAACATCAGACCATGGATCAAATGAAAAGGGAATTGCCAACACATGCCCTGCAATTACCCAACAGCTAGAAAACCAGGGTAAAACTGGATCATGCTGTCTGAGCACCTTCCCTAAGAGCCTATATTTACAAGATTTTTCTCATTACAGACACAGCCATAAGTGTCCCTGCCCATTCAGAGTGGAAATTCATATAACGGGTCCTCTGTTTTTATTGTGGACCATATGGCCTTTCCATCTCCATTCCCTATTACGAATCTGTTCAGATTGTCTCAGCTGCTCAAGTATTTGGTCATTTGTGCTGGCATAACTGCCTAATTGTCCTTCTTTGTCATGGCTCTTCTGGAGGGGATTGGGTCCTGTCATCAGCAGTGAGTGAATTTATAAATCAGAGCATCTGTCAGAAGCTGGAGGGAGATGAGTGTCAGATGGGGAACAGACAGATGTTTTCTCATCCCTAAACCCGTGATTGGCTGCAAAACCAAGTCACAATTCATTCCCATTACAGCATCCCAGCTCCATCTGAGTCAGGAGTATGGAGAGGTAAACGGAAAGATCTGGCCTCTAATAAATCCTGCCATCCCTCATCAGACAATTTACCTCAGCGGCTTTAACAATTTAAGCTGTAGCTATTTTGTATGGGCGGTTTGGTTTTTTTTTCCAAGAAAGAATGATCCTATTTCTTGACTGTGCAATACTGTCTTTTTATCATCTGCACAATTTCTCTCAAAAAGCCACTTCTTTCCTACAATTTTCTGTATGGTTGATCTAAATCATAGTATTTCTCTGGAAACTGGCCCTGCGGAAACACTGACTGCAGACACAGGCACATGCAGGTGAACCCCCACATGCAGCCTGATACCAGCTGTGACTGCCCTCTACTTACCCAAATTAAATGTGAGTTAACACCCCTCATCCCTAGACAGTCATCAGCTTCCAATCAGTAAAATTCATCTTCAGTGTCTGTTTCAGAGAGCACATAAGGGAAAGAATATTAACTCTTATTTCATAAACTCTACTGATGGTTTCTTACCAGCCGTGTGAGCTTGCATGAGTACATATTTCTCTGAGCTTTGCACAACTGGCAATCTGCACCCCTTTCTGACTGTTTTTCTCTTTTTTTTTTGCATATAAGAATGAGAGGATATATGAAATCACTTGGATCTCAGCAGTCATAAGCTCTCTCCCAGTGGATATCACTGCCAGGTGAGAGTTCTTCACTCTTACATAGTGCAGTTTTTCTTAAAAAAAAATAAAAATGCCACAACATCCCATCTTTGTCTTCTGCCCAGCCTTGCAGGTATAAGTGCCTTCCTAGGACCATGAATCTCTGTTGTTCCTTTGCTGTATACTGCGAGACACCACCCAGTAAGGCATAATTTTCAACAGGACAAATTTTAGTGCATGTCAGGGCTGTTGTGCAGTGGGGAAAAAAGCAGCATTCATGGAAGTCAGGCTTGGAACGTGACAAGCACATGGGGGCAATCAAGTGCTTTGGAGGATGGGGTATCTTCCTATTCATTTCTGAAGGCACCGGGCCCAGATGAGCTTCACCCTCAGCCACTTGTTGCTGATATCTTATCCACAAAACTATTTCAGACATTCTAATGATACTGCAAAACCATACAACCGACTACAGCATTCAGTCTCCTAGAAGGATGTGGATGGATGCTCTCCTGAGGTCCTGAAGGCCTGAGTTACCCTGTGATGCCATGAAAGTGCTGGTCTGGTGGTCAGGAGCAGTAGCTCCCTAACCAGGGGGAGGTAGACAGCCAGCAGCAGACTCACTCTGCGTGTGTAGTGCTCCTTCATCAGCTCCTCCTCTCTCCAAGCTCAGCATCCCCAGTAAATTACAGTTTGCTCTTAGCAGCATCTTCAGCTCTACTGCAGCAAGACCAACTACTGGCATGAGAAAACAAAGCCTCCCTTGCTTTTAACTCAAGTTTGCTAGCAGGGAATGCACCCATATCTGAGGAGAGGACCTTTGCTTCTCCAGAATAAATACAAAAAGTATAATAGAAAAAGTAAAAGCAAGCAGCTTTGAAAACATACTGTCAGTAGTCTGTTTTCCCATCTGTCATTCCTCAACATACCCCTGGTACCAAACAGCTGCTCACAAACATTTATTCTTCAGTGGAATTCACTCCATAGATGCTTCTGGATTCCTGGATGTGTTTAAGACCAATGCACTGGTCCAGATATTTATATACCCCATCTCAGTAAAACTGAGAGCAATTTGTACCTGGGATGTAGTGAAACATTTATGAACTTGTGGGTTAAATTGGTCTTGGAGGCCACAGCCTATTCCCTAATTGCTCCCTAAACTCATTTTCACAGATGCACTTGTAGCCTGGTAGCATTCCAAGAGTCTGTCCAAGCACCAATTTATGTTAAAAAAGTGTAATGCAGGTAGATGGTGGCTGAAAAACCCTCTGTTAGCCTCCACATAGAGGTGTTCTCAAAAATTCCACCTATGCCCATCATGCAAGGAGGAAGCAATATGTTCTCCCATCCATCCTTGGACATCCTGGCAACTGAGTGGCTCCATTTTTCCCCTCTCTGTCAAAAAAAAAACCAACCCAAAACAGCACAGAGGTGGTTTGGTTTCTGCCCAGTGTTCTTGATTTCTGTAGGCACTGCCACAGTGAAGGTCTGGGAGTGGAACTGGAAAGCCTACAACTTTGCAGACCCCTGATGGAGCAGAGCCACTAATAAGTCATGAGGGATGGGGACCTCCTCCCTGCTGCTTCAGCACTGGGAGCCACCTACACTATTCTTCCTTTCAGGCTCTTCCTTCTCCTTTCATGTCCCTCTGGTTTGGTAGCCACAGAGAAGGAGCCTTTTAATCTTGCTGTCTCACCCTGCCCATTCTCAAAACGTGTCTCCAATTTCTCTAGGCCATGTTGATGTTCTCAGCCATAATCAGGGTGTGTGTGGTCCTTCACATGCAGCTCACCTCCTAATTACCGCCCTTTAACATAACCTTCTCCCTCATTCCATATTTAACACTCCACAAAAAATATTTATACACAGAAGAAGGTAGAGAGCTTGAAGGAAATAGAAAGGAAGAACAAACATATAAATGAAGGGATAAAAACCATCTGCACCATGAAGTAGGTGATAATCTAGACAGCAGAAGAGGCAATGCCTTAGGAAGAGGTTGATTAAAGGGAAAAACAAATTAATACCAGACAAGGTCAAGAGAAGGATTGTGGTAGGGGCATCTGAGATATGTGTAAAGATGGAGTCACTGCACAGCCTCTATCTGATTCTCTCCTTGGATGTGCAGGGCAGGATGATGGCATGTGGGATTGCACCATTCTAGAGCCAGCCCAAACTATTGCTGGACCACATTAACCCACTTTCCACTTTGGTCCTCCAAAGTGGAACAAGAAAAAGCAAGCTTTTTGCATTGGTACTCAAAGTCCTAAAGCTGGATAGCCCATATTGCCATTGCTGGCCAGACAGTGACTATGGAATAAATTATGAATGAAGTTATGGCTTTAGCTTGAGGGTGAGATGTGCTCAGACACCTTAGTACTGGGAACACAATTTTAGAAGATACCAAACATTTTCTGGCAGGAAAAATATCCCACATAATTCAGAAAGAGTTAAAAGGTTCTGTTACTATAGAAATTGAATTCCCTTCACAGTTCTCAAAAGAAAAAAAGATTATAAAAGGGGAAAAAAGGAGGACAAAAGTTACTGCTGTGTAAGTTTTTTATCTTTGGAGTAACTGAGACCCAAAAGAAAGGCTAGAACCAGGGTTGCAGCTAGCTTCCTCTTCAGGTCCAAAGACAACCCTTTGAAACCAGGAAAGCAGATATGCAACCACTGCATGCCCTGTGTGTAAAATCCCCACATGCATGTGGTCCTCTCTTATTCCTCACACCAGAAGGATGCAGCTCATGCTGCAATCCCACATTATCCCACTGCTTCAACGAGTGCAGGTGCAAACACTAATCTGGGTCCTATATTTGCATCAGGAATCACCTTTTGGGTGCAAACGTCCAATGTAAACAAAGCATAGAATCATAGAATCAATCATAGAATCATAGAATCAATCATAGAATCACAGAATGATTAGGGTTAGAAGGTACCTTTCAAGCTCATCTAGTCAAACCCCCATGAAGGGACATCTGCAACTAGAGCAGGTTGCTCAGAGCCCCAGCCAACCTCACCTGGAATGTTTCCAGGGATGGGGCATCAACCACTTCTCTGGGCAATCTGGGCCAGGGTCTCACCACTCTCAGCATAAAAATTTTCTTCCTTCTCTCTAGTCTAGATTTTCCTCTTATAGTTTAAAACAATCACCCTTTGTCCTGTCACGACAGGCTCTGCTAAAAAGATTGTCCACGTCTTTCTAATGGGATCCAAAAAAATTGTCTCCCAAACCCTCAAAACTCAGAGGTGAAACAAAAAAGCCCCAAACTCTTAGCTTCTGGTTCCCTGATTGATACAAACAGGTATTTGAGGAGGAGGAATGTCCCTGTTGTCTACCCTCCAGCCCTTTACCCCTGTTTTTTCCATGGCTAGGAAATCAGCATGCACAGGGCTAATTACAGAGCAGAGATCTCATTATGCGGCACACTCAGCAGAGCTAGCTGTGCTGATGGAGATGGATGTATGTCGGTGGATAGGAGAAGAGCTGAGAGCGCTTGTCATGAGCAGATGGCAAAGGGAGGGGAGGAAGGAGGTGAGGGGTCTCTTGGGGGAGTAAATCTAGCTCAGGAAAACATTCATTTTACTCTCTGGCCCAGCAGACTGAATTAATGTGAAGTGCAATCAGCCTCTCACCCATTAATGAACGTGCTTTTGAAAGACAAGAGAGAAGTCAATCAGTCAAGGTGTAATTGAGGGATGACTGTTGGAAAGGCCTAATGCAGGCGCCTTTGCCTTGTCGTAGTGAAATAATTTATGGATGAAGCAACTCCCTCCCTTCCTGATGGCTTGGGGAGGCTTTTGAGAACACCAAAAACCCCTTCTGCATCTCTAGTGAGGGTGGCAGCTCTAGGGGCTGGGGAGAACCAGACTGGCACAGCACCAAGCAGGATGGGCTGAGATAGCATAGCACATCCGCCCCTTGGTATCCTCATGACAAAAAAACACTGGTCAAACACCCTGCTGCAAATTTGGGTCCTATATTTGTTCCAGGAATCATCTCTTCGCTGTAAGGCACCAACATGTGCTTGCTTTCCTTGCCAGCTCCAATACATCCTGACAAAGCATCTTAGTTACTGGAGAAGGGACTTGGGCATCATCCTTGCAGTGCTTCTGGGTTTGGTGTTTGCTGAGCTTTTGTATCAATGGGGAGGTCAATCTGTGTCCAAGATGTGCAGCTTTGGGTTTTTGTGAGCCAGAGATCTACCAGAGTTGAACCATAGCTGCTCAAACATGGTCTTCTGAGATGGAGCCTGGGCCAACACACAAAGAAAAAAATACAATACACCTTTCTGCTCCAACTGGAAGGGATCCCTATTGCATTTTCCCCTGCACAAGAACAAGGACATGCTCTTCACCCAATCCACCTGCATGGTTTTAGTGCTTGCACAGAGCACGCTCTGTCATCACCATGGCTAGAAGAGAGGACCAGGCAAAAAATGTCACATTGTGGGGGTGGATGGGCACTCAGACACAACAGGCACAACAACAAAGTCCTCAGCCTTTCCACTGTGCAAACAAGCCCTTATAATATCATTACAAAATCCAGAATGTCAAAGGTACCATTTAATTTTACAGCATAAGGGAAAGGAGGAGGAAAACAGCAAGTCAAGGAGATTCATAGAATCTTAGAATCATAGAATGGTAGGGGTTGGAAGGGACCTCTGGAGATCATCGAGTCCAACCCCCCTACCAGAGCAGGATCACCCAGGGCAGGCCATACAGGAACATATACAGGTGGGTTTTGAAAGTCTCTAGAGAAGGAGACTCCACAGTCCTCTCTGGGCAGCCTGTTCCAGGGCTCCATCACCTTCACAGTAGAGAAGTTTATCCTCATATTCATGTGGAACTTCCTGTGTTCCAGTTTGTGACCATTACCCCTTGTCCTATCACAAGGCACCACTGAGAAGAGACTGGCTCCTTCTACTTCACACCCACCCTTCAGATATTTGTAAACATTGATAAGATCCCCTCTCAGCCTTCTCTTCTCCAGACTAAACAGCCCCAGGGATCTCAGCCTTTCCTCATAAGAGAAATGTTCCAGTCCTTTAATCATCCTCATAGCTCTCCATTGGACTCTCTCTAGTATTTCCCTGTCTCTCTTGAACTGGGGAGACCAGAACTGAACACAATACTCC
>WTSP01006777.1:38329-83376 GCA_025331215.1 Actenoides lindsayi | reverse complement strand
CCAGGGTTCAGTACTGGGGCCTGTTCTCTTCAATATCTTTATTAATGATCTGGATGAGGGGATTGAGTGTACCCTCAATAAATTTGCAGATGACACCAAGCTAGGTGAGTGTGTCGCTCTGCTAGAGGGTAGAGAAGATTTACAGCGGGATCTAGACAGGTTAGATCACTGGGCCAAGGTTAATAGCACAGGGTTCAACAAAGTCAAATGCTGGGTCCTGAACTTGGGTCATAACAACCCCATAGTAAGCTATAGGCTTGGGGATGAGTGGTTGGAAAGCTGCAAGTTGGAAGAAGACCTGGGGGTATTGATTGATAGTTGACTAAATATGAGTCAGCAGTGGACACAGGTGGCCAAGAAGGCCAATGGCATTCTGGCTTGTATTAGAAACACTGTGGCCAGCAGGAATAAGGAGGTGATCATACCCCTGTACTCAGCCTTGTTGAGGCCACACCTTGAATATTGCATTGAGTTCGGGGCCCCTCACTCCAAGAAGGACATAGAAGTGCTGGAGTGTGTCCAGAAAAGGGCAATGAGGCTCATGAAGGTCCTAGAGCACAAGTCCTGTGAGCAGAGGCTGAGGGAGCTGAGGTTGTCTAGTCTGGAGAAGAGGAGGCTGAGGGGAGACCTTATTGCTCCCTACAACTACCTGAAAGGAGGTTGGAGAGAGGAGAGGGACAGTCTCTTCTCCCTCATGATGTGTGACAGGACCAGAGAGAATGGATGCAAACTGCACCAGGGGAGATTTAGGCTGGATATTAGGAAACATTTCTTCACTGAAAGGGATATCAAACATTGGAATGGTCTGCCCAGGGCAGTGGTGGATTTGCCATCCCTAGAGGCATTTAAATGGCATGTAGACCTGGTGCTCAGGGACATGGTTTAGTGGTGAGCTTGCAGTGTTGGGCCAAAGGTTGGACTGGATGATCTTGAAGATATCTTCCAACCAAAGATACTGATTCTGTCATTCTGTCTTTCTGCAATTCTGTTAGGAGCAGCAGTATTATATTGTGTCCTGACCTTGGTCCGTTTTTTCCAGGAAAAGGAGAAAGGGAGGAATTGCATATGTATTCGGAGATTTCCAACCACCTGGTCCTTATCAGAGGTAGCAGCCCAAAAGTTGAACATCCCCACCTGACCAGCAAGCTCAACTTGTTTTAATTTTCAAACAGGATCACCCAGAGCCTGTGCATGAGCATCACAGCGTCACGCACTGCTTGACACGCTTGCTGCCGGTACAGGCTCAGCCGTTTCCATGGCAAGAGACAGTGGAATGTTATTAGGGTCTCTTGCTTTCCAAGTCAATGGGATGCTGATGAAAACAAACTGAGATGCAGATATAATGTCCTGAGTTGCCTCCTTGCTTCTCCCTGCCATGTGACCTGTTCCACCTCAAGCCTTAGGGGATTGATATCGTCATAAAACCGCTCTCCCAAACAAACTTGAGGTTTTTCCTTGGAAAGCTCTGGCAATAGGTGGTCTCTCTTTTGCAAGGTGCCTACATGCTACTGTGTCAGCCTCCATTTTGCAGGTGGGGAATCATCCATAGTGAGGCCAAGGGCTTTGGCCAAGATGAAGTGGATGGTTTGTAACGCAGCTGAATACTAAGCCTTGGTGCCTTCTCCTAGGAGCCCATAAGCCAACCTGCTTCCCCATGTACCATCAAATAGTTGTGATCAAAGGTGAATTGCAGTTAGTTTTGGGAAGTAATCTGTACCTGTGTTCAGTGTTTGTCCGCAACCAGCCTCAGCTCTGATTCCTTTTTTCCATAGCACATCCATTCTGCCATTGTACCCACATCTGCTGCAAAGCAGGGACATAAGTCAAACTTGGCTGCTTGAGTCTTAAAATGCTGTACAGAGCCCAGAGTTCAGCCTGGGCAGCACAGGGCTCCGAAGAAGGGAGATATTCACATACAGATTCCATTCCAAAACCCAGTAATCTAGGTTAAAACAGCCTCCTGTATCTTGGCCACTCCATGAGATCTACTCCATACAAGCTACCTCTGACTAAAGCTTGTTTAAAACAAACCTCATCTGAAATACAAATGCCCCAAATGCACTCTTTCCTCCAGCACCCACTAACAAACCTTTGCTGCCATTACTGTGAGTTTCACAGAATCATAAAATAGTTAGGGTTGGAAAGGACCTTTCAAGGTCCCTTGCAGGGAGCAGGGATATCTATAGCTAGAGGAGGTTGCTCAGAGCCCCAGACAACCTCACCTGGAATGTTCCCAGGGATGGGACATCGACCACCTCTCTGGGCAACCTGGGCCACTGTTTCACCACCCTCAGCATAAAAAATTTCTTTCTTCTCTCTGGTCTGAATAGTTTTAAACCATCACCCCTCGTTCCGTCACATAGGCCCTGCTAAAAGTCTGTCTCCATCTTCTCTGTAGGCCCTCATTACATACTGAGATGCCATAACAAGGTCTCCTCAAAGCCTTATTTTCTCCATATCTTACCTGTTTCCTTGCTGCGCTGCCTGCATTTGCAGCTTTAAGGATGGACATAGCAGTAGGCGGAAGATGACAACACCCTTTCCAGGTGGAGAAAATCCTACTGGAAAACACAGCAAGAGTGGGCTGAAATACACCCTTGATACAGATACAAAATCCAATACTGGTGGGTTTGAGATGCCACCCACCGGTGAGGAGCAAGACTGCAAGCAGGCTGAAGTGCTTTGGCCTTACTGCCTTGATACAGCCTTGGGGTGGATCTTATGTTTTGCAAACTGTCCTTAAGAAATACCAGCTTTAACCAGCACACCAGAATAAATACCCCAACAAGTGGATGTACATCTAACCACAATGTATGGCCGGTGTGTGAGAGCCTGCCCTTCCCAGCTGCAATGTCTAAGGCACTTTTGTAGTGATTGTTTTATGTATTAGCAGAGCATTTAAAGACCAAGGCATGAGCAAGGGTCCCGCTAGAGGCCAGGTGTGATAGGTGGTCATATAATACCCCCTCCCATGGATGGCTCAAAGCAGAGGTTCCTGCCCCAGGAAGTTTATAAACAAGGACAAAACAAGTAATTGATTGCACATGATTTTGAAAAAAGGGATGTTAAAAAAATATGAACCATTAAAAAAAATGTCAATAGGGACAATATTTCCAGCAGGAGCAGCCATAATATGTAATTCCAGGGAAAATATTATGTGTATGGGCAGCTCAACGTTCAAAGGTGATTTCCCACATCAGGGAACAAGCTGGAGTGAGGCTCAGAGGGATCCAAGTAGAGGTTAAACCCATAAGGTTACACCTTGGGGCCTGTCTCGAGCTTTACAGGGGGGTGTTCATAGAGGTCATCTTGATCCTGCAGCCCCTTGTCTTATACACATACATATACCCAGAATACTGTGTCCAGCTCTGGAGTCCTCAGCACTGGAAAGGCATGGACCTGTTGGTGCGGGAGCAGAGGAGGCCACAACAGTGATGGGAAGGTTGGAACCCCTCTGCTGTGAGGTCAGGATGAGAGACTTGGAGTTGTTCAGCCTGGAGAAGAGAAGGCTCCCGGGAGACCTTACTGTGGCCTTTCAGTACTTCAAGGTGCATGTCAGAAAGATGAGGACAGACTTTCTAGCAGGGCCTGTTGGAACAGGACAAGAGGTGATGATTTTAAACTAAAGGAGGGGAGATTCAGACTAGAGAGATGGAAGAAATTTTTGATGCTGAGTGTGTTGAGACCCTGGCCCAGGTTGCCCGGAAAGGTGGTTGATGCCCCATCCCTGGAAACATTCCAGGTCAGGTTGGCCAGGGCTCTGAGCAACCTGCTCTAGTTGCAGATGTCCCTGCTCCCTGCAGAGGGGTTGGACTAGATGAGCTTGAAAGATCCCTTCCAATCCAAATCATTCTATGATTCTATATCTCAGAGCAAGCCAGGATGATAGCAGTCTGTATTTGCATGGCAGATGAAGACACTGAGAAAAGGGTGTGTTGCTGATCTTGATGAATTTGGTGAATTAGGCAAAATTTTCCCATGAGTCACTTCATGCCTCAGTTTCCCTTTTGATCCATAATGTGACCTGACCAGTGGGTTGCTTGGGCTGAATTAGAACTTTCGCCCAACTTTTTCTTTCTCACATAGTCCCTGTCCTCCTCCAAGTCAAAGACAGGCTCAGTCTTTGATCTGCATATCCAGATTTCATCTGCATCCCTGGAAAGCCATATTCACGTGCTCTCACACAAGCCAGGCAGGTAATTTCCAATTACATAGATTTTCAGTAAAATCCTTGAATTTTATTTGACAAAAGTGAAACTTCAGCATTCATGGCCACTTTGACAACTCACTTGTGTTGCACATTGTAAAGCAAGGAGGTATCACAGTGCCCTCTTCAAGGTTGCCCAGGTATTATTTGCCTGGCCACATTCAGGCTGTAGGACATGGACTCCAAGGAGCTGAGAATAGACTGGATCAGTGCATGTCAGACAGGGGGACATCAAGGTTTGTCAATGCTAAGAAGAATTGCTGAGCATGGATTGACCTATGAGCCTCCACAGATCCACTGCATTAGTTGCAGGAGTGAAATGGGAACCATTTCCCCCTCATTCCAACCAATCTCTCCTCTTATCACACCACTTAAGACAAACAAGGACCAATCTAAATGCCAGCTGACAGCTCTGTGTGAACTGGAAAGGGGATCTGAGCACCCATGGCCACAGGGAACACCCCCGAGATGGAAAGGAACACAGTGTTCCCATGAAGCAAAAGTTATTTTGCAGAAATGCCTCATAACCAGGACCTGATCCCCCATTTCATCCCGGAGATGAGAAACACCATCTCGTTTCCCAGTTTTTCCAAAACGGATGGGATTTTCAGAAAATCTTGGAGAATTTGGATGGCGATGTGTTGGTCTTTCAGCAGATGGCGCTTCCGCCTAGCAAATAGTACCGGGAATAAGGTTCTTGGTCCAATGAACAGTGAGTGAAGCAAAGCAGTGGCCCCCGAACACTGATCATCGGAGATGGCAAGTGTCCCTTGCAAATACCCTAAATTCAGGCTTGCTTGTCTCTCTTCACTGCTTTCAGAAGGTCTTCCTGATCCTCCTTCATCTCCCAATGATAAATCCATATTTACATCATGTATACCACAAGACAGAGCACAAACCAAACCTCGTGTTTGGGTTGGTCTTTACACATATTTTTAAGGCAGCTCTTTGTTTAGGAAAAAAGCCACGAAGGAGTTATACACCTTTAGATATTTTCGTTATGTTGAAGCTCTGTTAAGGGAGAGGAGAGAAAACAGGGAAGGAAAGCTTTCAATGAACTCTGAATATTACATTAGTCTATTGTAGCTGGAAGTAGTGTCTTCAGAATTTTAACCAAAATCACTTTGTATTGAATTAATATTTTAAAACTATTATTATTGCATAAACAATATAGCAAAATATCTCCATCTATCTGAAAAACTAAACACTTTAATTGAGAGTTCACACTTTTTAAGGTCCTTTTATTGGTCATGACCAATAAAAATATAGGTCAATGACAAGCAAAAGCAAAATCTACACATATTTATATGCATGCATGCATACACCCTCCATTTATTCCCAAGTGCACTGTGAAAAAATGTACTGAGAACCCATCAGATGGCAAGCTCATTACTTGACTTATCCAACTGATAATAATTGCTTTTAGAGAGGAGAAAAAAAAAATATATCAGTGTTCTCTGCTGAGTAGATGTGCAGACTTCCAGGGTTTCTCCAAGGATGATTTCTGCATAATACGGATTTTTTTCTTCTTATGGGAGCAAAAGAGGGCAAAGCCAGTAACAAGATAGAGATAGTGGCCAACCACATAAGCATCTGTTTGCAAAGCAGAGGCTGAAACCGAGCTAATGCCAAGCCCTGATGGCAGATCGGCCTGAGTATGAACAGATGCACCTGGGCAAATAAACTGTTCCTGCCCCAGGTGAGCCACGAAAAATTGCAATTTTCTGGCACTTTTTTTGCTCTTCCTTGAACAATGTAGATTATAATTTTTTTTTCCCCTCTTCTAATTGCTTTTCTTAAAGGGGATACTTGGGTTTTTTCCCCCACTCTTCTAATTACTCTTCTTTAAATGATATGGGCTTGAGAGGGGCAAGATTTATATTAAAAGAAAAGCTTTTTTCTTCTCCTGCTTCAACACAGGTTACTGAATTACTCTACGTGCCTTTGATCAGAAATACGATCAAATATTTATACAGTGGGAGATCCATCTGTTCAGATGAATTCCCAGCAGGGTAGCTCCATTCCCATCTTATTACTTACTTCATTTTTCTCACTCGCTCCATTTTTCCTGGAATAAATTGTTAAAGACTGACAGTGGAGGAAGTAAATATTTTATATTCTTTCTCATCTGCACACACAGGAAATATTCTTGTTTACTTGCACGTGAATTTATTTAGCAGTGGCTTTAGGTCTATACACAAAGAGTTATCCCCAGGCTAGGTTGGCTGTTGCCTCTGACTGTACATGACTGGGCAATGTTTAGCTCATCAATCACATATTCTGACACTTTCCATGTGTATCAGCTGGAGTACAAATAAATCTCATGCTGAGATTCTTGCATTTGCATTTTGACCCCACTGGCCTTTGTGGAAGCAACATTTTTTTCTGTAATGTCTATGCAATTATAGGGGTAGATACAGGGTGAGTACTAAGCATAGAGGAGGGGTGAGGATCAAGTCTCCTATAGAAGAAGCAGCAGCAGCCCTTTCAAAGGAGAAAAAAACAAACGCATCTGCAGCGGTGTGGAACGTATTGAGACAGTGTGACTAGTATGACTAGAACAAAGGCTGCAAAATGAGAATACCAGCATGGTGATCCATATGTATTTGAGGGCATTTCAGCCCTAAGTTATGCCTTCAGGTCACCCCTTGGTCCCCAGATGATGGATGGTCTCCACTGGGAGATTTACCTCATCTTGGAGCAGGAGAGATTCTCTCTCCATTGTTTAACAGCTTGTCCTGACAAACTCAAAGGGTTGTCCCATAGGATCACAGTCAATACAGGCTGGAAGGGATGCCGGGAGGTCTCTTGTGCAATCTCCTGCTCATAGCAGGATCAGCTCTAGGGTTTGGATTCAGGGATTTATTCAGTTGTGGATTGGAAACCTTCAAGAATGGAGCTTGCTCAACTTCTCTGGCCAAACCCTTCCACCAATTCTCTTACAAACCCACCTCTGCTGAGAGAAAATCATTCTCTGGCCTCTGCCAGTGTCTCAGCAGATGGACTGAGGCCTCTTGAAAGTGCTAGTCATCCCCGGACAGACCAGGTGCTAAGGTGCTATGCTGTTAGTACAACTGATTATAACATAGCCAGGTTTAAGTAAACCCATGTGCCAACACCTGAACCAAAGACAAGCTAAGACCTATTGTCCTCTACCAGGAGAGAGTAGGCTGGGATCAAAACCACTTATTTACCAGGGAAAGGATTGAGATTGTAGGAAAATCCTATAGAAAGGTGTTTTGTCTAATACACTGTGTGCTGATCGCATTCCCATCTGTGTCCGAGAAGAGTGGCTGGATGCTGACCAAGGCACCATCAGTGCTTCTCTAGGAGGTCACCACCAACCTAGGATGATGAAGGGGATAGTCCTGGTGGAAACAGAAATACTGCATCACTGAGTGGTATTGGAGGCTGATCAGGAGACAAGGAAAGAGAGGATTGCCCTGAGCCTTTATCATCTGTTTTATCTGCTGTAGACTTCCCAATCAAAGCCAGCATTCTGACCCCAGGTTAGAAAGCAAATTGTCACCAGCCCAGGAAGTGTAGTCAGGGAGCAAGGGACAGTGTCTCACCATTTCAATGCTGGAAAAGCTTCTGACCCATTGTCAAAAATCTCATCTGCAGTCAAAGAAAATCCAGCCCTGTCCTCTGCCCAGGCGAGTCCCGATGTCTGGATTTATAGACATAGTTACCACTACATTAATGAGCTCTGGAGAGCGTCTGCTGCCAGCTTCATTACAGACGGGTGGAAAAATATCATTCCGAGGAATCCCCCAGCTGGACATAAATACTTAGCACGTGATCAGCTGCTCAGTATTCCCCTGACCTAAATAAATCTGTGTTGTTTCCCCTGCCTTCAAATAAAAGCTCCATAACCAAGACCGCTCCCCTCACTCAATCCTTTTGAATAGTGCAGTGGAGACGGATGGTTTATTTCTCTTTATAGTCTCCGTATCCCTCCATTTCTGTCGGAAAAGCTGTTTAAGGCCAAATCATCTCTCTGAATCAAATTCAGCTCAGCGCAGCAGGATGTTACAGTAATTCATTCTGCATGTAGTGTGAAGGCTGGTGTTCCTCAGCAGCTGAAACAGAGCCTCCCCATAAGTATTCCCTCAGTTTGGAGCAGGCATTACATAGGCTTTTGGTAAACACAGCCTTTTAGATGACAGGAACAGCTATTTGGGCTCAGGTTAAACATCTTTCAAATCCACTATTCCAAGACCAGTAGAAGGTGCAAGTAGAATTAGAATCACAGAATGATTTGGGTTAGAGGGGATCTTAAAGATCACCTAGTTCCAACTCCCCTGCCATGGTCAGGGACACATCCCACTAGATCAGGTTGCTCAAAGCCCCATCCAGCCTGGCCTTGAACTCTTTCGGGGGGGGGAACCCATAAATTCTCTGGGAAACCTGGGACAGTGCCTCACCACTCTTGCAGTAAAGAATTTCTTTCTAACAGCTAATCTAAATTTACCCTCTTCCAGTTTAAAACCATTACCTCTTGTCCTATCCATACACTCTTCCATAAAAAGTCCCTCCCCACCTTTTTGATAGGCCCCCTTTAAGGACTGAAAGGCCACAAGGAGGTCTCCCCAGAGCCTTCTTTTCTCCAGGCTGAACAACCCCAACTCTCTCAGCATGAACTCACAGGGGAAGGACTCCAACCCCCTGATCATCTTTATGGCCCTCCTCTGGACCCACTCAGGAACGTCCATGTCCTTTTGCTGGGGGGCCTAGAGCTGAATGCAATGCCCCAGGTGGGGTGTTACCAGAATTTTCAGTGTATATTCCCCCAGCAGTTTGTAGCTCGTGGTTTTTTTGAGCATCTTTGTGTTAATACACCCTTACAGGAGTTTTCTTCCTTGAACTTTGTCCACTTGTGTTCTCTGAGCCCATAAAAGTTTTTGACATCTGCAATGTCTTGCATCAATGACTTCATAGATTAATGACATGGAGGGAGTCTTCATAGCTTCCCACCTGGTAATTTAATTAAACTACTTCTATTTTATACATTATGAGAATGACCAAAACATTCCTTATTCATAGCCTTTAAACCACTTGTGGCATTTGTCATATTTCTCTCTATAAGGTTAAAACATCTTTGCCTGTCCAGTGGTGTCTTAGTCTCGCCTGACAGCCTGTGGTTTTGCATGGAAGTCATGCAAAGCCTGCTTCAATTCTCTTTGGGCAAAGCATTGCAGACAATGCGAGGGATTGTAACCAGGCAAGCTCATGTTTGCATGCAAGCAGCAGACTACACGAGCTGAAAGAATTGAGACTGCAAAAGCCCTGGCATGGAATATGGGAGATGTACTTTGAAATCCGTGTTCTGCCACTGACTTACTGGGCAATCCTGAGCAAACACAGCAGAACAACAGCCTCTTGAGGCCCTGGGTACCCATATCCCCTCAAGTTCAGTGGGAGCAGATATTTCCTGTTTTGAGGGCTATTGTACTGCTCTTGTTGAATGGAAGGTGAGCAAACTACTAAAAGATGGGCTTTGAGAAGTTAAAGGCATTATAGATGTGGGACAGTTTTAGCACATTAAATTATTGATGGACCTGATGCAGAGGGGTAAAGGCAACCCCAAGGGCTTACCATACTGTCCTCATCATCTTTTTTCGTGTAGCCTAAAAATGCATCTATTCATGTGCATAAAGACAGATTGGGTTTGGGTTTTTTCCTTCCGGGTATTATTAGGAAAATAAGTTGATCCAGAGCAACTCTGCAGTTTAGCAGGTTTTTTGACGCTTGTGCATGCCTTTTACATCAGGGTTTAAAAGAGGGCTGGGCCATGAGGCTGCTGTAGTCAGTAAAAGGCTTTTAAAGGTATTTTTATTTTATATTAAGTATTATTTTTATTAGGCTTTCCTATGTTCTACATCAGGCTGTAAGAGTTAAAAAATGGAGGGGGTTGAATTTGTCACTATGAAGCCTTGATACCATTGCTGACACCTCCTGTAATAACTCCTGGAACACCTTAATTAGAGGTAAAAAGAAGAAGAGAGCATGGTGTGTCCCAAAAGCATAAATCTCCTCTATTATTTGTAATTTATTCCTGAGACTGGGGCTCTGGAAGTGCATTTCTTGGAGTGGAGGAGAAAAAAAACACAACAAACCCTTGCCACTAGGAAAACAGTCTTTGTTGCACGTATTTTTATGTTTCTTTACAGGTTCAATCTAAGCTTCTTAGTTAAAAAGGTCTTAGTCATAGTCTTACCAAAAGGAAAGAAAGGGGGTGTAATAGCGTAATCATCTCTCGGCTGATGTTTTTGAACTAGATCTGAATGTGACTACAGTCTGGTTTGCTTGGACTCAAGCCATATACTTCACAGCATGCCCAGATCACATATTGCAGATTTTTCTCTTCCAGGGCCAAATGGATGGGCCCAAAGCACATGGCCTCCAATTTTCATAGCAGCAATCAAAAATGATCCTGCTGGTAGAGAAATGGTCACTAGGAGCAGTTTAGTGTTACTGCATAGTCAAATGCAGTAACACTAAACATGAGATTTGGAATAATCAAAGCGATCAAAATCTTACTTCCCCCTGTCCCCCTTCCTCTACAGTTTTTCAAAGCTTCACCTCTACAGAGACTACACCCTTCCTCCACCACTAGCACAGGCATCCCCGGGAAATGTCATTTCAGGATCTGACCTCTTTCACGTGAAAAATGGCAAAATCAAATATGGGACCTCAGAGCTTTGGTTGCCTATCTCAGCCTGAGAAACTGTGAGCTGAAACAAGAAATCAGAGATGTGCAGGTTCTGAAGCATGGTTTGAAAGCCAAGATGGACTGTTATAAGACGTTGGTAGAAGATTTGCAGAAGGAAAGGAAGAACATCAAAGACACGGTGCAACAAAGAAAGGATCCAACTACTACAGTACAAAAACCAAACCTCTGAGGAGTACTGATAAACAACTCATCCTGCGAATCAATGGTATGACTGACCAGCTGGCTGCATGTCAAGACTATCAAACTGTAATGAACATGCTAGGAAACAGAAATGAAGCTCAAAAAAATCAAAAGTTGTGTTTAGTGCCTTGAGGACAAATTGGAAGCTGTCCAGTAGCAATATAAGAAATAAAAGCAACAGACCTCCCAGTTATAGAAGGCATTGAGAGAAGTCACACAGATATGCAGGAGTCAAAGAAATTATATAAGGCAGCTGAAAGGGCAGCTGGAAACAGCAGAGAAGCAAGCAGTTCTCTGTAGATGTCACTACAAGTTCTAGCTCCCTATGGTCTTGTTGCAGCTGGATGGAGACAGGATCAAGATGATGAACAGCTCCTCAGAACCAGATGTGATGAGAAAACTGCACTGGCTCAAAGACCTCAAGAAGATTTTTATCCCCCTTCATAGCTTGTGTTGCACTTTTGTGTTGTGAACCATTTGCTCAAGGATGTTGCTGACATTTTTATGCTCTTACTTAGTGAATACAACATCTATGGTTGTGGAGTTCCTATCTCAATATTTTAACCCTTATCTTAAAAGGTAATGGCCTCTTGACAGATTAGATTTGCTGTAATCCCCTGTTTGGCTAGTCATAGAATCACAGAATTGTTTAGGTTGGAAGAGATCTTTGAGATCATCAAGTCCAACCATTAACCTAACACTACCAAGTCCACTACTAAACAATGTTCCTCAGCACCACATATACAGGGCTTTTAAATGCCTCCAGAGATGGAAACTTCACTACCTCCCTGGGTAGCCTGTTCCAGTGCCTCATAACTCTTTCAGGGAAGAAATTTTTCCTAATATTTGTCGGATATTCACTCCTTTTATCTTCAGTGAAGAAAAAATGTACCACCAGAAGATACTCCAGATCTCTTTTTTGACCAGGAGGTTCTAACACTAGTACCTCTATAAAGTGGTTTAAGTCAGGTGGGGAGACTTTTATCCCCAGCTTCTGCTTCTTACCTGAGTCATTGAACAAGACATTATGGCCTACAGATTCCCATTACTCCTTAGGCTGGAGAACTGCTTCAGAGCACCCAACAGCTTTGCAGAGCTGGGTCTTCATGTATCTCTTGTGCTTCCAATGTCTCCTCTGACTGGAGTATTTCCCCACCTCACAAGAGTATTAAAAGATTCACTTACCATTCCTGGAGGGATTTCAAAGCCATGGAGATGTGGTGCTGAGGGACGTGTTTTAGTGGTGACCAGGCAGTGCTGGGTTAATGGTTGGACTTGATGATCTTAAGGGTCTCTTCCAACCTAAATGATTCTATGAGTCTAAAAGGAACAAAGCATATTTCACCAGGGGAAGCCACATATGTTGAGTTACACAGATGTACTTAATTACTGAAGCAATCACAGTTTAGCTTTTATATATCTTTATTGTACTTTATCAAAAAGATTCATCTCTGTTTTGGTCCACATACCTGGGATTTTCCCATCCTCTTCAGCCTTTGCATCCAGCTCTTGCCACTCCTTTGAGTATCCCTGCCCTGCATAGAGGACAGAGCTGCCCAAGCAGCTTACGTGGATAGAATCATAGAATGGTTTGGATTGGAAGGGACCTTTCAAGGTCATCTAGTCTACCTCCCCTGCACTGAGCAGGGACATCTGCAACTAGAGCAGGTTGCTTAGAGCCCTCACCTGGAATGTTTCCAGGGATGGGGCATCGACCACCTCTCTGGTCAACTTGTGCCAGTGTTCCACCACCCTCACTGGAAAATAATTTCTTCTTTATATGCAGTGTAAATATCTCTCTTAGTTCAAAGCCGTTGCCCCTCCTTGAGCAGCTGCAGCTCCTCCCTGCATAACAGCTCCTGCTTTCTGCTGGCGGTGAGGCTTGTTGCACACAGAGTCTTTCAGTCCCCTTTTGGGGTCTCGGAGGTTCGTTGAAAATGGGCTCTGTCACCAAAACAGTGTGGACAAAGACTGCTGGCCACAGCCCAGACATGTCTCTGAATCCCCTTTCTGCAGAGATTAATGGGAACCGAAAAGGGAGACCCTGTGCAGACTGTCAATGACAGCTTTTTGTCAAGCCCAGTATAGATGGGGCCCTAGCCAACCTTCCCATGCAGAGCAGTGGGGTACACTTGGCAGGCTCTGTAGGACAAGTATCTTTCTCAGAGATGTTATGCATGGTAACTCCTGACCACCTGTGCTGTGCAGTTCTTGGGGACAACCCCAACTCCAACCACCCCTTTTACAGCTAGCGGTATTTTGGGGTAATTTGCTCATGCTAAGGTTGCTCAGGTGCAGATTTCCAACTGTCTTTGGCTGGGTGAGCATTGGCATCTCAATCTGGAGTTATCACGAGTGGCTGATGTAAAATGAATGTTATGTACTTTATTTCTCAATATTTATTCAAAGGTGTGGCAGGTAATACTTGCTCCAAATCCAGTATTTGCTTGAGCAAGGTGTCTCCTTCATGCCATCTTCTATCCTTTATGTTCCAGCTCATGTGGATTCATTTTTGGGTGACCTTCTAACAATGTTCATGCTTTGCAAATCAATCGATTGCTCTGTAACAAAACACTAAGTTCCTCACTCTCCTTTCAGGGGAAGCTGCCCTCTTTTCTGTTTCATTTTTCAGGTTTAGATTTTGATGACTTTCTAGACCACTGACATTGTTAAATCAGCATTTTTACTTCTTCCTAAACCAAGATGTGTAAGCCAGTGAAGAGACCATGAAAGCTTACAGAGGATATAGGCTCTCAGGGTAACTATCTGCCTTCCAAGTAAATAAGTATTTAGCTCAATTGGAAATGTTTAGGACTTTTTAGTCACCCATTTTTGTCTGCTGTTTGCATGACTAGGGCAATATTTTTTTCTCTACTTTGCAAGAGTTCTCAGTCTACCCTCTGATATTGTACAACCAGTATATAGACAATAAAAAATGAGCTGCTGCATGATACTGAATATCAGGACTTGACAATCCTCTCCTTACATTCAGACACAAGATATCTCAGATGCCCTTGCACCACTTGCAAGATGAAGCAGTTGAGAACAAACACATGAAGCCTAACAGCTGGACAATCCCTGTTGTTGTCTAAACACACAACCTCATGCTTGCACCTATGAAGAACTGTAGTGTGTGTATGAGTCCTAAAAGCAGGACTTAATCCTTATCACTACAAACTGGTAAACATCTTATTCCACATGAAGTGAGAATTTGAAGCCAGGTAGTGGGTCTGAATGACCCTTCTGGTTCTCCTATTATTTGCATTTAATAGGAAATAAATCTGTTCACATCAACCTTGCAATAAATCTGACACCATTCCCCCCTCCCCTTCCTTCTTACACGAATATTTAAAGCTAGAGAGACAGCCACTGAAACCACTATTATCTCTGCCTACCAGTTCCCAGATGGCTATTGTGACTCTTAATCTGAGTTAATCAGCACCACCTCATCCCTTCAGATGGGACTTGCATCCCTGCTTTCCTACCCCGTGATGCTATCATCTCCTGCCAGCTGGATAGCTAAATGCAAAGACAGCTTCAGCATCTCTGGGGACTCAAGAATAGTGATGCCCTGACAGATTCATGCTGGGGAGGTGTTTTTTCAGCTCTGTGCATTAAAAACAACAATTAACATATGTGCAAATAAGCTGGATTCATTAGAGACAGCACATGCATCAGGCATGGAATGGTTGGGCAAGAAGGAACAGGAGTAGGCAAATAAGCTGAGGCCAGAGGGGATGTCATAGGGCAAGTAATATATCTCTGGAGGCCAAGCCTGTATGTGACAAGACAAAACTAAAGGAGGGAGGTTTGGTCTTGAGATAGGTGAAAGGGCAGCATGGGGAGTGAAAGGGTGAAATAGTTTCTACAACAAGTGATAGCATCACAGGCAGATGACAAGTCAATTGCAATTTGAAAGGTGGTCCCTGTCTGGGTCCATGAAAGTCAGCAGTGGTCTTAGCTCAACCTCAGTCTATGGCAAAACACTAGGGAGCTGCTGTCATCTCCCTTGAGTAAGTCTTGAGGAAGCCTCCTGTGAGAAGGTTTTGCCTGAATGCAGCTATCGCACCCTTGCATTATGTAGGCACATTGGATGGTGAAAAATGCTCCCTGAGGTGCCCACTGTGAAGTCCTAATGGCTCTCACCTCCTGCCAAATCACAGACTAGTGACTTCTTCACGATGTCACAGCAGACCAGAACAGAAGGTAGATGGTTTCAGTCCACGCAACAGCAAGTTCAAACTTCTTTGAGACAAGTGCTGTTACTCCTTCATTTATGAAGTTCCCAAGAGTGCTCACCAAGAACTAAAACCTCTTTTTCAAAAATGCATCTAATCTTGATGTGAAGGACTTGCAGGATAGGAGAGAGGTTTCCTAAAGGAAACCTCTTACACCTAACAGTTAGGTAGCTATATCAAAGTAGTCATCAAGGTCTTGCTCAAGTCCATTGGGAGTGAGACACAGTTCCAGTGGATTACTCATCTTTCTCCTAGAGATGAATCTAAGGCAAGGGGCTTGGCTCAATCTTTAGAGGGGTCCCTTTTCCCTAGTGACTCTGGAGGAGGCTCTAGTTTCTATCTTTGAGGAATACACCAGGCTTTTCAATGGGTGAAATCTGAAGCTTATTAATCTCAGCTCAGGTATATAAACTCTCATTTAGACTTAACGTGACTTGATCTTCTCATAACTGGGGCTTGCTTGCTGGTGAACTGAAGGACCCAGCAGTGTCTGTGAAGGTGCCTATATGAGACTCAGGTCATCAAGACTTGGTATCAAAAGTGTCTGTGCACCCTTCCTGCTAAATATCATAGACGGAGCACAAGGTAATCCTTATTTCACTCCTGAATAATTTTGATGTCTCTACTCTGCTCTTCAAGATTATCACATGCTCCACCAAGTGGATCTGCTCCCACAGTCTTTTCTCCACTACAATGATAGTAGTGACCCAGTGCAGCCCTCTGTGTTATCCCTCTGTTCACACATCCCAGAATCACATTTGTACTAACAGTGCCACACTGGAAATTATTTCAGCTGGTTCTCCACTCTGTGGATGCTGCCTCAGAGGGCTCTTCTCTAGCTCTGAGTGGCATCATGTCTCATTTGACTTCATGAAAAAGACATTTTTTTTTTACTAGGTAGTAAAAGCTACCAAGAAGTTCAGCTTGCTCTCCACAGCACCCTGTCTTCCAGGTTATAATTCTTCCAGTTTGTGTGTCATGTACAAAAGTTAGAAGTCCCTGAAGATCTTGCTAGCTACACTATCCATGTGCTTTGCTCACAAAAAAAAAGCTTTTTCTTCCCTCTGGCTCCCAATCAAAATAAAAACACACCCAAAATAACAGAACTGCTGAGACTGGCAGCAGGAAAACCAAAAGAATGCAAGGAAAAAGGGATGGTTTAAGTACTACTTGAAAAAGACTGACAGTGCTGTTCCGGAGTGCAAAAAAGTAGTAAATTATTTTCTTTTTAAAAGCTTAAACACATAAAGCTGATACTACCACACATGCTTTGCAGATGATCTCTACTTTCTTCTACATCTTTTGCTATACAGAGCTCCCACAGCAATTCTGTGCATCACTATGAACACAGCAAGGAGGTGCTTTACATGTGGCCTAAGAAAAGTCTTCTCAGAAACTGAAGCAGATTCTAGTGGCAGATAATTTTGAGTTTTGTGCTCTTCTGCCACACCAAAGAAGATCAAGACTCACCCAAGACAATTTTTCATTTCCTCTGGAAATACTCTTCCCATCATGCTAAAATACAAGTAAAATTTTCCCTATCTTCCAGATGAATTTGGATTACCCAAGTACCTTCTCTACACTGACTTTGCCATGACCCCATACTATAATGAAAGATACCATTTCCCTGCAGACAAAAAGCAGTAACTTGAACTTTCTACTTGCTCAGAGTAAGAGTTCAGGTATCCCAGACAAAGGCTGTGACATCTCAAGAATGGTACTCCCAAAGTTCCTCTGATGCTCCATCAACAATATATTTTTGGAATGTCATGAAAAAAATATATAAAAAATTTAAATCCTGTAGGAAAAGCAATTTAGACTCAAGGTGAATATTTATTTCTAAATAAAACCAAATTAAATTCATTCCCAAACCCTCCCCTGCATGCCCACAGTTCACAGCCCTTACAAAATACATTTCAGTGATACAGTGAATATCAGGACCAAGAATGAAGCAAACATTTTAGTATCTATGCAACAACTTCCACCACCATGTTACACCTATTGCAACACACCACACATGTCAAAAGCACATGGCAAAGCTGACAAGAGTATCTTCTACTCTTTTGAAAGCGTAGAAGCTTAGTTCTACAGGAATAAGGTGTGGAGTTCAGCAAGAGACTCCAAGGAGGCATTAGGAAAATCACGAAAGACTCTGGAAAGACAAGCTGCAAGTGCAACTGGAAAACTCTTCCTTCTTCCTATCAAGGCTATTGCTATGTCCAAATATTTGGGATTGGACTAGATGACCTTTAAAGGCCCTTTCCAACCTAAAGCATTCTGTGATTCTGTATATTACTATGCTCTTCTCAAGAAGAAGAGCAGAAACATCTGCCACCGGCCAAGCAAGATATGTCTGTGGTCACAGCCTTATTCTATACACCTCAGACAAAGCAGAAATTTGGCAGGAGGACCATATTTTTTATAAGGCCTGCATGAGGACCATCCTCAGCTGAGCAGACTTTGCTCAGTGCATGTCCTTGCAAGCTCTGGATGTGTTCATTCTCCTTAAAACACTGCTGGGGTTTCAAAAGTG
Source organism: Actenoides lindsayi (assembly GCA_025331215.1). Lineage (NCBI taxonomy): Eukaryota > Metazoa > Chordata > Aves > Coraciiformes > Alcedinidae > Actenoides > Actenoides lindsayi. The sequence goes on along the minus strand of WTSP01006777.1, from coordinate 65,482 downwards.
CATACCAAAAGGAGGAACATGCTAATGGGACAATCTGTGGAAAATTAAGCCATATGAATGGCTTATATGAATTAGGCCATATGAATCATGGAGCAAGGTGGAGATACTGGGTCTCAAGCCACACACTTTGAAGGTGTGCCCATACCAAAGTGAGGATTTGCTTAAGGCACAGGGGAACAGTAACAGAGGCAAAACTGGGGAGGAGAGTTGAACTGTGACCTGTGGTCCTCAGGAAATTAAGCTATAGAAGGATCTCTCTGGCCCTGAAGGCTATCACAGCATGGATTGATGTCCTCATGCTTTCTTTTGTGCCAGTTTAACTAACTGAAGGAAAGGTGACAGTTTCTCCTGGAATCTTCAGTTCCAGTAAAGACTCAAACTAGATGCAATTTGATTGCAAATAAAGCTGCCTTTTACCGGCATAACTTTCTCTCCTCACGAGAATAAACTCCACCAGCATTGAACCTCCTTTATATTGCTTAAAGGACACACTGTACTGCTCCTATGAGCTGATAGAAAGGCTAAGCCACATGCACAGGCCTCAAGGAGAATTTAGGGCTGAAAACAACCAACTAGAGCACCTTGACAAATAAAATGGCTATGATAGCCCTGAGATTTTCCAGATGGGACTAGGAGGGGGTATAAGGTACATTTCATGCAACAAAACACCCTGCTCATCACTTGGGCAGTAGAAGAGCACACATTTCCTAAAGGGGAGAGGAGATCAGAGTGCCTGATTACAGCCAGTTTTGGTTCTTCAGCAGGAACTTCTTTTTGCCCTGTTTTACAGGTAAGCCTGATACCATCCCAAAGAAGAGGTGAACTTCTCAGAGTGGATAGAACACAGAAGTGCTAAAGAAGACCACATGAAAAACAGCTGTAAGGGGGAAGCAGGCAAAACCAGGAGGTTTAAGACAACTAAAAGGCCTTGAAAAGGGGAGTGTCTGGGCCAAGGAACAAAGTAATTTCCTCTACTTCAGGAAGAAGTCATCATCAGGGTGAGGAAAGGAAGGTGCAGAGAAAACAGCAGCCGGCCAGCAGCTGCTGTAGAGGGGTGCACCCCGCAATGTACAAGTAATGGGAGTTTTTTAGAGACCCCACTCTACATTTGGCAGCAGCTAAGTCCCTAACTGAACAACATGAACATTTACATTGAGCCATCAAAAATTATCAATTCTGGTCATGGACTAAAGACACTGACACCAAAAGCTATGGCTATTTTCTGCAACATCAAATGTGCCCAGGATCATTTCTAGACCTGAGACCAACAGGTTTGGAGCAACTCAGCCTGTGCAATCAAATGCTTGCCCTCCAAATACGCTGCACATTCAGGCTCCCAGGGACTCTGTATCAAATCTGTTAAATATTGAGTTTATTTTAATACTCCAAAGCCAAAATGAGCCAGATGTGATTCCATAGCTACCATGCTTCAGGTCTTCATGCTTAATTCCTAACACATTAATATTCTCCCTATTTCTGCTCTCTGAAGAAGGAACTCTTGACTATACAATTCACTTGTCCTCTTAATGACAAAGACACAGTGAGACAGCAGTCCAGCCAACAAAACGTATGTATGAAAAGATACAGCACTCTGTGCTTTAGAGGAATAGACCTTCAAACAGCACGTGCAGAATGGAGTCAGAGCTTAGACTATTTAACCAGGCTTTTGCGGATTTAGTGGAGAAATTTTCTTGGGTTATCAGCTTTGAAGTCTCAATCTCAGCTCTCTGCTCTAATGGGACTAACTTTTCATTGATGTTAATGACCATTTAGGTCACCACTGTGGTTCGACACAAGGTTCTACAGAGCTCAATGAACAAATAGTTGATAGCTTTAGCTAAAGAACTGGATCCTGTAACTATAATTGTTACTGTGACAGTCTTGGGCATCAGAAAGCAGCAAATACATGTATTTGCAGGACAGTGAGCCTCTGTTTCTGTAGTCTCTACAGACAGGAATACTTAAGTAAAGGTCAAACTCAGTAGTCCCAGGGGCTGCTTGATTGAATCCTACTATGGCAAGATCTGTGATGGAGCTTCACACAGCCCAGCACCCTTTCATCCTCTCACCTAGATCAGCATCAAAGCCATTTGGCATCAGGATAGGAAAAACAAAATAGAGGTTGCTCAGGGGCTAGCTGGAAAACATCATTTTCAGTGGCTCATGTTGCCCTTCCCCATACAAAGGTGAGATGCTTGTCCACATGTTGAGTGGCCACTGTGTCAATGGCAGGCCCTCTGTGGGAGGTGGATGAAGCTGGAGGACCATGGTCATCTGTTCATGCGCTGCAGGATGGTCACACAGCCATGATAACTGGTACAGCGCTGCAGTGGTGGCTGCTGCTCCACACTCCCTGTCACTGGGTCGAAAGTGAATGCTTTGTCCGTGCCTTCTCCATTCTCATCTCGGCCACCCAGGATGTAAATCTTGCCTCCACATACTGTCAGGCCACAGCTCTCCTGGAAAGCAGAAGGAAAGACCAAGAGCTGAAAAGCAAGCCTCCAACTTCAGGCAGCGGGGCTGAACAGAGGGTTGAACCATTGCAATGGGCTCAACATTCACCTGCCCAGCAGAATGGAGCAAAAGTAGATAAGTAATGTTTAGCTCTTGGGATGCTGTGATCTTACTGTTTCAGTAAGAGTTTAGGCACTTGAAATGCCTCAAAGTGATAGGATCACAGCTGATTCTGTCAGTCCCCCAAACTCACAAGCACACCGAGAACCCAGACATCAAGACAGAACATCCCTGTGAAAACCACCTATAAGGGTGCACTGACAATGAGCATTTTAATTTATATTAGGACAAGATGTGTCCCGTCATTCTTCTTCACCATGCTACAGCTCACATCACATTTTGGCTTTGGAGTGCAAAACTGTGATGACACTACACCAAGACACACAACCACCACCAGTCTATGTCCAGTCCACAGACCAGGCTAGTGCCAGAGCAACACTTACCCTGAAACACAGTGTGTGGGGAACAGGTCCTCAACACCGATGTTTTCACACTACAGATCCACTCCTCTGTCATTAATAGCTAGCATAAACCTAGTCTCAGTAAAAAAACTTGGGTTTTCTGTATGAGGAACATCCTCCAAGCACTATGGACACTGATGGCAGGAACATATGTTTGAGTCTCTCTGTAGAGGTCACGTTCACATGCTCAGAGCCAAACCCACAATGTATTTTCCTTGCCTTCAATCTCATCAAAGCACAGAAGGTTCCTATTCTAGAGAGAGAGGGAAGGCCCTGAGCTTCTCTCCTAAACCTCTTCCTTACCAGAGGCCCGGGGAGGGTGGCTACTTCTCGCCATCTGTCTTTCCTTGGATCATAGCTGAAGATTTTACTGAGGAGTCCACCCACAACATAAATGATGTTGTCCAAGCAGACAGCACTGATGCACCTCTGGTAAAAAGGGGTGGGAGACAAAAGCGTCCACTTGTTGTCCTCTGGATCGTAACACTGGACCTGGGAGGACAAATACAGCTATAGGAACATAAATTTACCACATCTCCCTGCTTAGATAAAGTTGCTGTTCACTAGAAATAAAAGTGCATGGGGACAGAAACGTGGACAGGAGCTTCAACACCCAGAGACCAGTGCAGTGAGCAATGGGATGAGGGGTTCTAGCATTCCCTCTCGCATCCGAGTCTCCCAAACTACAAGCCCCCCGAGTGGCTACCCTTGACCCAAATGGTACATGGTTAAGCATTCAGAGATGGAGCTGAGAAGCACTGATTCCTCTTCCTGCAGCTCAGAGACCAGAATGATCATGTCTGGCTTGCAGAGGTCTCCTCCAGGCGTTAATCTTCAAAAAAAAGTCAGCCCTGTAGCTTGAGGATAACCCCATTTCCCTCTATATTCCCTGGAAATCACTTTTTTAGGTCTTCATCCATTCTTGATGACCCAGAAATACCTTGTCAGTGTTAGAGGTGTCATCCACAGCACCACCCAGTACATAAAGCTTGTTCAGGCAGGAGACCACAGCTGCTGAGCTCACGGCTTGAGGCAGTGGGGCCAAGGTTGACCAGCTGTTGGAGAAGGTGTCATAGCACTCCACACTGGAGAGACGGTAAAAACCATCAAAGCCTCCTACAGCATAGATCTGCCACAAAAGGAGCAAGGCAGACTCATTAGAAACTCCGGGACTCACCTACTGAGCTATGCTGTCATGGTGTACGTGAGGGGAGGCTAGGACTTGGCCAAAAGGATAGACATCAAACCACAGTAAGATCTTGGGTTTGGACTAGATGACCTTTAAAGGACCCTTCCAATTCAAACCATTGTATGAAACATCCCACACAGTATAGCTTTCATCCAAAGACTGAACTCAGCTATTTGAAGAAGTCTTGCACCATCCCATGGCAGATCTTATTGCTACAACTTCATTTGTGGCTACTTCAGGTGACAACACACATCCAGCTGAAACAGTGCTGTCTTGGTTATGTCCTAGATGTTCTCCCCTCAAAAATATCTCTAAATGATCCATAAGACAAACACACACTGACAGTTTCTCGTTGTACTGGACAGCAGGAAAAGTGGGAGACAGTGGCTTCTTCCAATATTTGGGCCATTGCTTACCTTGCCCTGAAGCGTTGCCATTTTGTGCCTCCATCGGCCTTTCTGCAGACACGCAACCTTGATCCAGACATTCAACTGTGAGCTCAGCACCCAAACATCATTGCTGCTGATGTGTCCTCCTGAAAAATAGAGGGATGGAGGGCTGATGATGGTGACCATCACCTCGCTATACCACAATATTGCACAGTTCCTCTGTGTGACGGGGACAACTTATGCCAGAACATGGTTATTGGGTTATGGCCATGTAAACTTAGCTTCCCAAGGGAGATAACATCTCGAATTCAAGGCACTTGTAAAGCTGCTCCATCTCTTACATAAAACTCATCTGCTTGGTATTATGTTTGAAAATGAGGGATGGACAGGAGACTGATATTTTAGGAAACCCTGTCTGACAGCACATACCAAAACCAACTTATTCCAAGCTGAACACTTTTGACAGATGCCCAACAGGAGGGAAAGGTGTTTTAATACTGCAATCCTCCCCCTCAAAGGTGAAATTGTTCCTTGGGACAGCAAAATCCAAACCTCCAAAGGACCAACTTCACCAAGAAGTTACTTTTCTGCAAAGCTGGGATGCCTGTGAATGAATCCCAGTTAACAGACCCAAGGAGTGGCTGTCCAAGCAGGGGTTGTGCTGTTCTTTGCAGCCAGGAAGGTTATCTCACCTGATATGTACACATCATTCTTCAGTGTGCAGGCAGCAAACTCTGACTTGGTATAGCCAGGTACACTGGAGAGGGCTGTCCACTGCCTGCTCTTCGGGTGGTAGAGGTCTGTGAAGGGCAGCTTAAGAAGGCCTTTCTTATCACAGCCCCCAATGACGATGATGACTTCTGCCATCTCCATGAACCTAGACCATGAAAAGCATGGGTAAGTCCCTTGGCCAGGTTACTCCTCCTTTCCATCATCTCTCCTATTCTGTCTAGGACGTTGACAGTATGGTCTGTAGGTAGGGCAAGGTCCTCTCCTATATCAGCTACTTATTTTCTGGACAAATCATTTCAACCCTGCACCTTCCCTTTTGTCCCCAAAATCAAATTAAAGGCACCTCCCAGCTTGGGTGGGGAGGGGTCTAAACTGCATAGGTTAAAGAAAATGGTGATGACCTTTAAAAGTCCCTCATGAGATTGCCTTTTGCCACTGACCCTCCCCCTTCCAGCACAACCAAACCTAATAATCCTCAAGGCACAGCCACAAGTGTGGAAAGCCGTTCCTGGCAGCCTGCCTGCGGTAAGCTCTCTCTGCCTGGAGAGAGAAGTGTTTCCAGGAAAGCTCTCTCTCTCCCCAGCCCTAATAGCAGCGAGCAGACGAGACAGACAGCAGGGGAAGGAAAATCCTGCCAACTAGTAGGTGACAAGCTCTGCAAGAGGGAGGGGAGAGGAAAAAGGAGGGTGAAAGAGGGTTTGAAAGACTTGGTCCAATCCCCAGATCTGCCATGATTTGTGCAGGCTCAGACAATTCACTTAAGACAAAAGCTGTAAAAGAAGGAAGGTAAAACGTGAATGCTGTGGGGTGGTATTTACCCCCAGTGAATTTTAGGTGTTTGCATCCATGAGGTCACTACAGACCCCTGTCATTGAGCAGCCCGTATATACCAGCCCACTGTGACATTCTGTGTGGAGATGATGTGTCCATCCATCGCTTCCGCTGACAGAAACATTGCCTAAATGCCAGGCTGGGACTTCTGAGATGCACTGGGACAACCTCTGTCCTTGTGCTCCGGGTGGTCCACTGAATGGCAAAAAGCCCTGCACTCTCTCGGCTGAAGAGCAGGAGAGCACAAGAACCTGGCCCTGCAGACCCACAGTCATGAGTGTCCTCTGGAAAAGTATGGGGAGCCTTGCAAACCAACTTGGTTTGATATGGCAACCCACCCCAGAGAAGAGGTGTTTGTGAACACTACAGAAGACACCCTAAGAGACCTGTGACAAGATGACACAACAGCAGAGACTTAAAGTGTGGCTGGTTAAATCCAAACTTCACAGTCACAAAAAGGTGCAGATTTCTACACACATCCAACCGTAGAAGTCACTTTTCCTTTGCCTCCTCCACTTTACACTGGCAGTTGCCTGGGCCACCACCTCTTTATCTTCTTGTTATTCATCAATAAATCAAGGGAAATAAAAACAAACAAGGAAAAAAAAAAACCAAACCAATTTGGAGATGCCTAGGTAGCCACCTGGACAGTAATGCCTATTTTTCCCTGGACATTATTTCCTGACCCCGCAGCAATGCCTTTGAGCTAAGCATGACACTGATGGCCAAGAGGACTGAAACTGGTCCAAGCCTTCCTGCTAACAGACAGCCTGGAGTGGGAGAGAGTCAAAAAGAGATGAAATGAGAGTAGACCAGTGGCAGAGCTGGGAATGAAAAACAGGTCTCAACACAATGCTCTACTCTTTGGTGAAATCAGATAGAGATAAGTAGCTACAAACACCCCTTCCTGCCTGTAGTCTGGACACATATCTGGACAGCATCTTTGCACATCCAGAGTAGTGTCACTAGAACACTTCTTGTCAACAAAAACACACACAAAAAAAAGTGTCACGTGTATTAGTACAAATTTCACAGAAGTCCTTTGAGCCAGGCAGAAATCTCCAGAAAAATTTTGGAAAGAGGAAGGCCAGAAAAAGCAATTCGAGTGAAAAAAAAAACCAATGATAAAACAACAAAACAAGTCACCACAACACCCAAAAAGCTCCCTTCCAGCTTTAAGATCCATCTACTCAGGCCATGCCAGTCCAGGGAAGAAGATGCTGCGTTTTACCTTCTGGGTCTCGATCGCAAAGAGCTGACCTCGTTCCCAAGGATGTAGTACTTGCGGGCCTCGTGCAGTAGAGGAATGCACTCCTTTGAGTCCTGGATGAGTCCATCCATTTCCACCTTTTCCAGGAAATAGGTGGGGTCAAGCAAGGGCAGACGTACATGCTCAAGGAGGTCCTTCAAGGCTCCCTTCCTGGAAGGTATGTCATGCCGCACCCAGCGCATGACTGCTTCAAAGACCATTTCCTCCTTGGGGACCACCAGCTGCTCATCAGACAGATATTCAACCAGCTCCTTCACACCCATCTCCAGGAACTCTTCATGACACGACACCTCCACAAAACACTCCAGCATGAACCTCTTGCTCTTTTCTGTCAGAGATGCAATGGAGAATGAATCAGCAAATTTCATGATGCCCAAACAATTACATGGGTGAAGCTGGTCTTCAAGGAAGGTGACACAAGCGTCTCTGAGCTTGGAGATCTGCAGCAAGTCAGACAGTTCTAAGATGCCTTCAACATTGTCCTCCTGAATGACTATGTTCCCCCCATACATATAATCAAGGAGGAGTGACATAGTGGAAGCAGATATCTTCTGGATATTAATGATATCCTGATGGCCTTCCTTGAGATTGCCACCAAACATGGCCTGGAAATACGTGCTGTTGGCTGATAAAGTGGCACGGTGACAGGGGAATTCTTGTCCGTCAATCAAGAGTACCACGTCTGTGAAGATGCCGCTTTGTCGGTAGGAGTTCAGTGTCTGGAGGATTTGCTCAGCATGGCAGGACCCACTGCAGAGCTTCATGTGCAGCTTTTCTTTGCTTGGGTCCCGTGTCACATTTTCCAGGCTGCTTGTCCTGAAACTTGATTCTTCTTTCATCATTCGATGCATCCTGAATAGGAAGCAGTGAAGGAGACAAGAGAACAGTACACTATTAAAAGTTCTGACCACAATATCCAACACCATCATGGTTTCTGCATCTTCCTCAGTGTCATGAGGAGATACAGATTGCAGCCAAAATGTAGTCAGGTTCTGACCTTTCATCTGCACACTTGGCTCCTCCTCAGTAACCAAAATTTCCTTCAAGCCACAGACCTTGGGTATTTCGAATCCACCCCCATGTCAGTAGACAAACTTCTGCTTTTAGGAGATGTTTCTTCTAAGCAGTTGCCTTGCCCACCCTATGTTGTACTACCACCTTGACACCCTTTCCTATCTTTGTGCCATCTCCCACCTCTTAAAAAGGGTTTTCCCCATCCTCTCAAACGCAAGCGCTTCACAGTACAGCCTAGCTGGGAACACAATGCAGTATTTTGACTTTTTTTCTCCCCCATGTTTCCCCAGATGTCTTATTCCAGGCAAAAATCCAGAGGTAAGGATGTGATACTGAAATTTGCCAAAGGTAGCTGTGACACGACCTGCACAAAAGCTGGGGAGATATCTTCATCTGGCATACCTTTCTCTAGATTTGTTCTCCAGAAGACTCTAAATTTTCCCTAGAAAACTTCATAAAGTGATTGTAATGAAGGACAGTAGACTTCTCTCATTCAAGCTCTAACAGTTCACAGTTCTCACTGACAGTGAGAGCATCAAGATACATCCCTGTAAGACAGGGAAAGTCATGTGCTCAGCCTGGAGGCTGGAAATAGCTGCACATCCAAAAGGGTGATCCCTGCTCAAGTTGGGGTCAAAGCAGTCAGATCACCTGTAAAGAGTAGCCCCTGGAGAGAAAGGCTTCTGCCTGCAGAATGTGGTATGTCTGAAAAGCAGAGAAGCATCATGGCACTGAAACAGTGACAAGAATTGACTATCTCTGACAATGATGAATGAATCAAAAACCCCAAGTCCTCAATTACTGCCTCAACTGTCCTAGACACAGTAACAAGTTGGTGCTACCCAATTTCCTACACTTCTTCCCAAAAGCCTGCCCTGACCCATTACTGTTGTACAGACCAAGATGCTGGGGAGAAGAGTGAGGAGGGGATTGAACCTGGGTCTCCCTGAGCTTGCCCAACTGCTCTCACCATCTGGATGTTAAATAAAAGGGGCATAGCAATGCCACCACCTGGGTTTTAAAAGCATGGGAGAGGATCAAGACAACTCCTTGAGTGGGGGTGCCCTTGAGGGTCATCGGCAGAGCACTCCTGATCCCAGCTCCTACCGCAGCCATGCAGGTTTTAAATTGCTTTTCTAAGGCTCTGTAACAGAAAAGAGTCTGTTTCTTTATTCATTTGTGTGTGGTTTTTTGTCGCTGTCTTTTTTTTTTTTTAAAGAGGGGAGGGGTTAGGGTGGAGAAAGGGGGCTCAGGGTCTTCTCTTAAGAGCCCTCTAAGTCAGGGGAAGGCTCTGGAGCATCTCAGCACAAGCCTCTGGCAGGAGCACAAAGCCCTGCTGGGGTAACAAGTTGCCAGACATCAGTGGCTTTGGGGTGTGTGCAGGAAGACAGGTAGCACACCCCTTATGGAGGATTACCTTGAATTTCTCATGAGTCTTGGCTCTAATCTTTCTTTTCCTACACTTGCATCTCCTGGACAGCCACCATGTCGGGCCACAGACTCCAAAGATGCTCAGATTCTCCTGTGCTCCAAAGGACATTTCCTGGCTGCACCTACACCAGGTGCGTGTAGGAAAACTATACCTAGATCTGAGTATCTTCACCCTACCCCACCGAGAAAGCATCACTGTTTCCTCTGTGCCTCCAGAATCCCCCAGCAGTGGGGAAAACTCCTCTGACCATGCCACAGAGAGCTGCAGAGACCTAAAGAGCAGTGAAGCAGCATAGCAAGCCCTAACTAAATACTGAAGAAATCCTGTAGGAGTGGATGAAAGCTCTAAATACCCCGAACACCACTGATGGGTGCTCAGGGCTGTGTACAGAAGACAACTGCTGTTAGTCAATTCAAACTGATTTAGAGAAGTTACAACAAAGGCAGCTCTCTAGAGACGCCTTTGCAAAGAGCACAGCAGACACCACATTTCACTGACACACACAGCTCCAGCCAAGAAAGAAAATGACACCTATATACCCACTCCTCTCCCCTCCCTGATCTGCACATGTTTCTAAGCCATCAGGGTCACACACAGCTCAGTGATGCGAAAAAGCAGCTCAGGCTGACCTCCTTACAAAGAGACACCCCCTGCCCCTCCCCAGTTAATCCAAACGCCCTTCCCCAGCTCACATCCCTCCTGTCTACCCACGAGACAAATGATGCTAACACCAAAGAAAAAGTGGGTTTACCCCACTGCCCTCACCCGTGCACACTCCCTTCTAGATCACTCTCTCCATCCAAGTACCACACAGCAGGACATACCGCATTTACATTTTTGCAAGCCTCCCCAGCTACTAGTGCAAGAAGTCCAGCATTACCTGGCCCACAGGTTGTGTTCTCCAGGTAGGACCTAGCGAAGACTCAACTTCCCTCTCGGAGAGCTCCCATCCACGATGGAGACAGGTCCCCTCTGCAAAGCACGCTCAGCCCTTCTGCAGCAACAGCAGAAGCACAAAAGCATCCCCTTTATCCTCACTGCCAGAGAGGTGGGGGAGAAATCTGCTTTTGTTTCTCCCGAATGACATGCCAGAGAGCTACAGGGCATTAGCCATGCAGCTGTCAATAACAGCCAGCCAGGGAGGAGCCAGGGAAAACTCAGGGAAAAATATATCACACCAGGGCAGCTTAAAAGGGCTGAGCCATCTGGAAAGCAAATTGAGGTCCAGGTGGGACATTTCATTTGATAGAGGCTCTGTCTCACTGGAAACCACACTAAAGACAAATAAAATACAGCTCTGTGAGCAAAAAGATGCCCAGAGCAGGAAGGGACTGGGTCAGGGAGGAGCTGCAGACCCCCTCATTAACATGTGATAATTAAGTAATTATGTCCTTAAGGATGTTGAGGACAGAAGGGAAGGTTTGTCCTGCGTGGCTTTCTGCACCCTCCCCTCTAACTCCCTCCTAGTTGTTGGCTGAATTTTCAAATGCTCATAGCAGGGATCAAGGCAGCCCTCGGGAAGCTCCACGAAGTAACCCTTGTGCTGAAGATCATCAAACCACCTAAGGTGACACAGCAAGTCTTTCCTCCCTTTCCCAGCATCTCTTTGAACAACTGGAATTATTTCAATGTTAGACTGAAGAGAAATATTAGTAGTAATCCGCCTCTGCTTGTTGTCATCCTGGTGAAATCGCCTATGTGCGGGGCACCACTACCGCGTTTGCTGGCTGTCTCCGTTCTGCTCCTCTCCCACGGCTGGGATGCAGGGCACAAGCTGGCATCCTGCTTGCTCCCAACATTTGCATATGAATCACTGGCAACCTGGAAAGGACTGTGGTTTCCCAGCCTGTGCAGTGGACTGAGAGGCTGAGGGGATTTGCTCTTAGGACCTTCCACCCTGATAGACTTGGTACTGCCAGGCTGCACCAGCCAGGGGTACAAAAGTGTGTATGAACAGATGGAGCTAGAGATGACCGTGAGTCAGTCATCAGGACAAAGGGCAGCACAGCACTGATCCTGCCCTATGGGACACAGCTAAAAGGTCTCCAGAGTGTTGGAGACTCGTCAGCGAGTTTGCAAAGCTGTCATCTCCTTGCAGCCGTAAAGCATGGGGCTACCAGCCTGTTCCAAACCAAACCCTAGTTTCAAGCATTGTGTGTAGCCCCAGGGGTGGGGGGAGCCAGCTTCTAAAAGCTGTAAATGCACAAAGTTACCACACTGAGAAGGCTTTGCAGGGTGCAGCTGTCCCCATGCCTATGCCAAGTCAACTGTGGAGCAGACTTCTACAGCCAGATCGGTCCTGGATCTCCTCGTGTGGTGCTGCAATGCCCCAAAGTGGCTATCATTCCACAAAGGCTGTGCTACAACCCACCCTTGTCACTTTTTTTCCATGAAACAGAGAGCATTAAATATTCCATAGAGCTGCAGGACATAGGGGTATTTGCTAAGCAGCCCTGGACAAAGGATGCCTTATGCAGGTGCAGGAGCTGAACCTTTTATTTGCTCCCAGTGCCCTGGCTTTTCTGCCAGAGTAGATACAGATACCAGAAGCAGTGATCTCACTGTGGATTAGGACTCTAAAATCCCTTCTGCACATTAAAAATACTCAGCCCCTGGTACACGGCTCATGGAAGCCATTAGGCACAAAGCCACAAGCATTAAAAAGATGCAAAGGGAAACAGAAGTATATAGGACCAGGAACTCCAGGCACCTGTTGCGGAAGGTTCTCAGTGAATGTAGGACCAAAGCTTCCTAAAGGAGTAGCAGAGTATCACAGAATTGTGGGGGTTGGAAGGGACCTCTGGAGATCATCTTGTCCATCCCCACTGCTAAAGAAGGGTCACCTAGAGCAGGTTGCACAGGATTACATCCAGTAGGGTTTTGAAGATCTCCAGAGAAGGAGACTCCGTAACCTCTCTGGGCAGCCTGTATGCATGTCAGAAGGAGAAAGGAATGAGAAAGGAAGGAGAAGGGCTGCAGCTAAGCTGAAGAGAAAACAAGGAAAACCAAATGGAAAGAACAAGAGAAAAGGCAGAAAATAGTTTTGAATAAGTCAGGTAATGGCGGCAATAGTGAGACATCTTGAGGGAGATGGTCACTAGGACTCGATTACACTGTGTTCTGTATCCACATGCCCAAGAGAAGGGAATGTTTTCTATCCAGGGCACTTGTCTATACACTCCTGGCACCACCAAGCACGGTTCCACCTTGTCATGGAGACAGTCAAGACCCTCTTTTCATCCTGAGCCAGTTAGCAGAAGTAAAGGGCAGTCACCATCTTCCAGGAGAAGACATCAAAGCAGGAAAGCCAAGTAGTTGAGTAAGGGCAGAAAAGTAACTAGAACAGAAATGGGGACCAGAAAGAGAAAGGGAAAACATTAACAGGGGGGGAAAAAACCCACTTGGTTTCCTATTTCAGATATGGACAACACTCACATTGAACTTGAAACTTGGTCAGGAGCTTCAGCCAATAAGGTTGTTGCACCAAGAGTCCAAAAGAAGGGTGACCAGTCTTCAGTCTCCTGCTGCTAGTGGTGCTCACATCATGGATAGACGTTTCATGCTGAGTTTGAACTTTGAAAGCTCCTAGCCATGACATCTTATTAAGACTTTAGCAGAGATTTAAGAGATCATGCTTACAGCAGATAACTGTAAGGCACAGGGCATGGTCACATCAGCATCCCTTTCCAGACCCCAGGAGTACAACTCTACCAGCAAATGAAAAGGTTCTAAGATACCACAAGAATACCCCAGCTGTACCATTAGGCCCTATAAATAAGGGCAGGTTTAGAGAGGAAGAAAAAGAGTTAAATAGCACAATGTTGGCTGTCCCAAGCCATTTGGGCTTAGAGCCAGCAGCCAATCCACTGCTTTTTTCTTTGAATAACAGACACAGCCTACATGACTCTCATTTCTCTCCTTTCAACTTTTCAGTATCTTTCCCTAGGGTACAGCAGCAACAGCCCCCAGCTAGGGATTATTCAATACTGTAGGTATCGGGAGCTCTACCCCTTTCCCTATGGCAATTTTATATTTAACACAAGTGGTATCCCCAGAGCCAGTCAAATTCATGACACGGTACCAACTACCCATCACCAACCAATGAGATAATGTTGTGTTTACTTTAATCCCTTTCAACTATCAGTAAAATGCAGCCATTCAGGGGCTGGAGAAAACAGCTGCTTAACAAAGAACAATCCCACTCTGACCCAGACGAGATCCCCTTTCTCACCCAAAGCATCCTCTGTTTGCAGCTGGGAGCAGATCCTGGGGTAAAGATTAAAAAAAAAATAATTAAAAAAAATAAAATAGAGCAAGCACCAAGCAAGCCTCTCTCTTAATATACACATTTAGTGAAGAACTTCTCAGGGATTTCACAAGCTGGATCTTGCATCTGGCCTCCTGTGTTTAATAAGTGCTAATGGTTGTATGAGCCATTTATTCCTCTTCGAATTTGCTTATGGTTTTTGGCCTTCACAGCACCCTGGGGCAATGACTTGCATAATATCTGTTATAAATAAATTGCTTCCCATTTGTTTGGTTTAAAACTGCTGCCTGATCGGTTCTACGGGTGCATCATTGTCCCCATGTGGCCACAAACACTGAAAAATTATTCTACAATTACTGTTCAAGACTCATGTCTGCACAGTTGTATGCTCTCCACATGACTATTTTTCAGCTACTGTCTTACAAAATCTGGATGGGAGACAACCATAGAATCATAGAATAGTTTGGGTCGGAATGGAACTTTAAAGGTCCAACCCCTCCTTGTCATGGGCAAGGACATCTTCAACCTAGAGCAGGTCGCTCAGAGCCCTGACCAACCTGACCTGGAATGTTTCCAGGTATGGGGCATCGACCATCTCTCTGGGCAACCTCAGCCAGGGTCTTCAGATCCTCAGTGTCAAAAATTTCTCCCTTCTTTCTAGTCTGAATCTCCCCTGTTTCAGTTTAAAACCATCATCCCTTGTCCTGTCACAACCCCCACTGAACAGATTGTCCGCATCTCTCTTACATGCACCTTTAAGGACTGAAAGGTCACAAAAAGGTCTCCCCAGAGCCTTCTCTTCTCCAGGCTGAATAACCCTAACTCTCTCAGCCTGGCCTCACAGCAGAGGGGTTCCAGCCCTCCCAGCATTTCTGTGGCCTCCTCTGGCCCCACTCCAACAGGTCCATGTCTCTCCTGTGCTGAGGACTCCAGAGCTGGACACAGCACTGCAGGGGGTGGGGGGTGTCTCCCCAGAGCAGAGGGGCAGGATCCCCTCCCTTGACCTGCTGCCCACGCTGCTCTGGATGCAGCCCAAAATGCCATTGGCTTCTGGGATGCAAGTGCATGTTGCTGGCTCATGTCCAGATTTTCACCCCTCCCAGAAAGCCCAAATCTTTCTCCACAGGACTGCTCTCCATCCCAGGTTGATACTGGAAGTTGCTTCAATCTATGTGCAGGACCTTGCAACTTAGCCTTGTTGAACCTCAGGAGGTTCACAGAGGCCCACTTCTCGAGTTTGTCCAAGTCTCTTTGGATGGCATCTCGTCCCTCAGGTGTATCAACCACACCACTCAGCTTAGCATCATCAAAAAGAGATGCAACACAACTGTCCCTATCTTAAGTAGGAGAGGTCTCCAAACATCTCTCTGGTCAGACTTAGTTCCCTCATGAAGCACATAAAAGCAGAAACACAGGGTGGAGATCAAGGCATCATCATCATTATGGTGCGAGCAATCCCAGAACACATGACAACATCACGGAGTGGCAGGGGAATACTGACAGTTTATTTCACAGAGCATTGCAGAGTTTATTTTGGTCTAGGTCTATTTTCATTCAAAAAAAGTATCATCCTTTTAAAAAGAAAGGTAGCAAATATTCAGGACAATAATGGTAACAGTCAGTGCATTACGCACAAAGTTTGGGTCTCATCATAAAAAAAAAAAACTTGAATTGTGAAAACAACTCATTGTTTGATTGCTTTTAACACTTCCAAGCTTTTAAGCACTTGACCTTTCAATGAAGTCAACTCTGAGGTTAAAAACAGAACATGCAGGTGATTATCGACAGATGCTGAGATTTAAACAACATCTCTCACTTGGCAATGACAATCCACCAGGAATGTTTCTATACAGCACCACATTAACTGGAGAAGTAACTTTGTTCTCAAAAGCCTTCAAATCCACCAAAATCTTGCAATTCTGTAGAAAAAAACCAAAACACAACACCCCACTGTGTTTCACACATTTGAGAGAGTACCATATACAGAAGGACAGTATTTGGGGAAGAGGCAGCACTGACCAGGGTTTTATTCCACTTACATTCAAAAAAACCCAAGGTAGATGCAAAAGAATTAACATCTTGATTTGCACTGCTTAGGAGGTGCTTATTAAAGCAGGACAATTCTTATTTTCATTATTAATAGGGGTATTGTTCTTTTACATAGCTAAATCAGCTCCTGTTACTCCCAATTCTTATACACGAAGTGCAAGACTTCGGGGTTAAAAATGCTATTGGATTACAGCCTAAGGAGGAAGGGGTGGGGGGGAGAAGTAGTTCAGTGCTGCCAAAATAAGAACAAACTGCTTGAGGCTGTTTTTACCTTGGCTTGTTTCTGGCCTTTCCAAGCGTGCTTTGTTCATTGAATGTGATGCACATCAGCATCCCCCCCAGATCGCCACCTTCTTTGCAAGGTGACTTCTCCCAGCTGCTCTCAGGCTCTGCAACTCAGCTTGGCCAGCACCTGAAGACTCAACCTCAGCTTCCATTCCCCTCCATGAGAAACAGCTTTCAAGGCAGTGCACACCAAACTTCAAAAGGAAGCTTGCAATTATTGGGATTTCTCACGTTGCGTGTTGTGTCAACCAAGATCCTGCAAGGAAGGAGGCAACCCAACACCAGAAGGCCACGGGGACTGAGCCAAGACCCATTCACAGCTCCAGCAGTCTTCCGGTTGGCTTCAGCTGCCCTGGGAACTGGCTCCGTGTGAACAGCGCAGTGACCTAAAAACAGGCTCCTCTCTACAAGGCCTAGAAGGTCAAGAACAGAGAGCTGAGACTGCCCTTGGGCTGGCTGTAAGCTGTTTCAGGGAAGGGATAAAATTCAACTGTCATCTACTTGGTTTCAGAGCTTTTTTCTTTTTTTTTTTTTTTATTTTTGTTTTTATTTTAACCTGTGATCTAGGATTTTGGTTTAAAGCCTTTTGCATTGGAAACATGCTGGTGAGAGCTCTTGCCTTCACGAGCCTTTCAGCAGCTGCTGCAAGGCTGTCACTCCTTTGGAGGACATGAACATGCAGCTTTCAAAACCCCACTATTAACACAAGGAGGAAAGGTCTCCTTGCAGGAATAAATTACATTCCAGGGCTGCTTCACCTTCCAAACTATTTACAACTCCTTCACCCATGGGTATCTTCTTGGCCCAGAGCAAGGGAAGGTCACACTGCACCACCACCTCCTCTTCCTATGTGGGTGCAAGGACAGCGAAGCAAGGAGCGACTGCGAATGCCACGTGGAGTGGCAGGCACTTTAGCCCGATCCAAGTGGTGATGGTGCCAAAGGCATTGCTTTCTGCAAGTCATCCAGGCTCCCAATAGAGCCCAACTCAGGGAAAAGGTAGAAAGAACAAAAAAAAACAAAACAGGGCAGGGGGGGGGAACCCCCAGAAAAATCAAAGCATTGCTGCCAGCAGAGGCCAACCTAGAGTTAACACTCGGGATTTGCCCTCAAGACTGTGGCAGAACATTTCAGGAAGGCCATTCCCCTGCAAGCATCCAGGCTTTGGGAAAGGAGAATGGGACAAGGAGAAGGTGCCCAAGTAACAGAACCAGGGCAAGCCCTTCCCTGGCTCTGAACTTCAACAGGGAAGAGCAGTGCTATCTCCTCTCCTAGGAAAGCTTCTCTGCTCCAAACAGCCTCCTCTTGCATGACAGCAAAAACTCCATTGCCCAGGAAAGGGGGAAAAGGGAGGAAACAACACAAAAAAAACCCCTAACAAACAAACAAAAAAAACCCACCCCAAACAAAAAACCAAAACCCCATAACAAAAACAACACTTCACGAGAACATCACAACAGAGTTCAGCTACACAGTCGCTGCACCAAGGGAAGGAGTGGAGTAGGGAAAGGGGGAGAAAGGGGAGACATGTCCAACGTGCTTTTCCCAGAATCCCCCAAGGGGACTCAAGCTGTCACGTCAAGATTCAAATAACTTCGGCCATAAGGTTGAGGATTTAATGAACATGGTATTTCCACTCATGCCCAGGAAGAATGACACTCAGAGAAAAAAAAAGGACAAAAATTTCAGATTTTCTACATATTTACAGAAATAAGATCCCCAACCTCACAACCAGGGAGGTGGAGAAGCTAGTGACAGGGAATGGGAAGGGGTCTCTGCCTGACCAGCAGTTCCTCAAAGGTTCCCATCCCACAGCAGGCAGGAGAGCACGGCTCTCACTGCTGGAGCAAACGTTGGACCGGAGCCCCTCAGTTCATTCGCAGCTTGGTGTCCCGATGATCCGTGGGAGTGACCATCTCATTAGCATAGCCATTCTCGGAGCAGAGAGACAGCTCATCCGTGGTCTCCACACCATTGTTGATCTCTGGGGAGGGTAGAGAAAGCACGGACATCATCACAGGGGTACAAGTCCCAGGAATCCCCCCATGGATGGGGAAACTGAAGCACTGAGCACCACTATCATTCCACCATATAGGATCCATCTGATCCTACAGGGATTTCACCTTAGGCTTAGTAACACTGCACCCATTTAAAACCAGTTCTGAAGAGGATCAGTCTCCACACAGGAGCTCAGCTCTACATTTCAGACCTTGACAGCCCTGCCACCATTGGACACAAAACTGGACCCTCCCCCCCCCATACACATGGTCCTGTGTTACAGGCTGAATTAGTGACCTGTGGGAAAAGGCTGCAAAATATCTGAACTTAATCTCTACCCAGCCAGCCATTCCAGAAAAGGGGACACTCTTACAGTCACTGATTTCACTAGGAAAAACATGCAACCACCAATGTTTTCATTGTAAACATCCACCCTAAGCAAGAACATTTGTTTCAGAGACACAAAACTTTAATATCTATCCCCTACCTCAAAGGATATTTTATGTCTAGAACATGTTGGGGATGCTTAATTTTACTGTGACCAACTGCTTTCCCTCTACAGGCTCCCTGGATTTACATCTGATTTTGACCATCTCTGGAGGACAGAATCAGGTCTGTATTTCAAATAATAAGCTCTTTGAAGCAAGAGTTGTTGTTTTGCACTGTATGTGCCCAGTACAATAAATTCTGACCCCTGCTGAAGGTCTTTAGCCTGTATGTACAAAGAAAGAAAATCCATAACAAAGCTCAAGGGGAGATTACATTCACATTCCTTCAAATGTGAGTCTTCCAGCTTCATGCTCCAACTTTAATATTTTAAAGATTTAAAATTTCCCTCTTTGTACAGATTTCTGAGAGCTTTCTTAGAGCTGGGGTGAGATGGACACATGCCTACACATAAATGCTGGGAGGAGCACAACGATATCGGAAACCCCTCAGCCTATAGTGCCACTGAATTCCAGCACTACCAAAAACATCACCACTATTTGTGGAGACCTATGCCATTATTTTAACGGGTTTTAGAGTTTGACACACCATTGGCAATTCAGAGTGAAGATGATGTAGGACTGTATAAGAGCTGCATGGCACAATTTGGGAAGTTTGACACAGGATTTCTCAGCAAATCCATGTTCAGGTGTGTAGCAGTTTGAGATGGATGAGCCATGACTATATTCCACAAGTGGTTCAGTGCGACAGGGACAGTTCAGAGTTACCCCGTCCCACCATCAGACAACAACACCCGTACCAAAACCACCTCCTCAATCAGCAGAGAGACAGCTGAGGGATGGAGCAAAGGGCTCTGACCAACCAGCCCCATCCATACCTGAGAAGATCAGCTTCTCCTTCATGATCTTGACATCCCGGCTGGACCGGCGGACAGCAGCACTGAGCATGATCTGCTCCGGGTTGTAGGTCCTGATGCTTCCTAGGCGCCACCTGCAAGACAAGAGAGGGATATCAGGGGCTGGTCTCTCCACCCATGGGAGCATCCTCAATGCAAGTGGCCACCAACAATGTGGAGACCAACAAGTCCCAGAGACCCTCACACCTTTGCTCCCTTGCACCTACACAACCCCAACGTGATAGGAGGATGTTCAGAGATGAGCACATTATCCCAGAGGAGTACAGACATACAAGTACTTCATCTTTAACCATCTTGAGCCAATGCCTATTAATTCCACTCATTTCACCAAGAACTACAGATGCCCCAAACCCATTTCTATCACATCATCTGCCCTAAGGAAGGAGGGCTATTTTAACTCTTAGGATTGGTCACTTATTTCATTCCCTCTTCCCAAGTCAAATAAAGAAACTATAACCTTTTCCTCACTGTGTGACATGCTTACCCTTGTGTCAGAAGAGACCTCAAAGACAAATTAAGGTCTCAAACCTGAGATGCAGTAAAGACACTGTCCCCACACAGGTAGCTGTCACATACAGTTCCCCTAATTTAACTTCTCCCAGAGCACTTCCCTCCCCAAATTACAGGCCCTTACTTAAATGCTTCTTCACAAAACCTCCACATTTTAAGCCTTAATGAACTCAGTGTTCACCAAAAGTTTCCACCACAGGAATAATATGAGGCTGATGAGAACTTGGCCCTCCTTAAAATCAGCTGGACTTCTATTCTCACTACTGAATGCACATAAAGAAAATTACTGACATTAGTAATCATAGAATTGTTCAGGCTGGAAAAGACCTTTAAGATCATCGAGTCCAACTGTTAACCCAACACTGACATAAGCAATGTCAGCAAGTTCAAGGGGAATTTTGCACTTAAAGCTTTTTTTTTTTTTTTAGCCTGAGAGCACCACAGAAGCAGACTCAGCTGCAAGAGCTTCTGGCATTAGAAGTGAAAGGTGCACCTCTGCTGCTACAACAGGGGAAAACAGGGGTTTGTGGGCTCACTCAAAGCAGCTGTACCCAAGATCCCATTACAAAGGGATGCTGTTTAGGCCAGGCTTTCGTAAGCCCACATCCCACCCTCCCGACCACAGAAAAAGGCTTTCAAGTAAATGCCATTCTCGCTGCTGGAACCAGGGATGTTATAATGCTGTTTGATGGAGAAACAACAGGGAGTTAGGGTGGCTGATGGGGTTTCTGATCTTCTGGCACCATCTAGCGGCTCACACAAGTGAAGCCGATTATTTTTTTTTAATTTTTTTTCTTTTTTTAAAAAAGGCGACAACCATCTTCTCTTAAATTTCTAACCCTCTCCCCAGCCTCAGGGAGCAGAGGATTTGAGGAGCTCCACACATCTCCAGCCTGACAAAGCAACATCCACAAAAGAGGTTCTGCAGTTCTTCCAGGAGAATCTAGTTGGTGCTGATGTCATGGGGTTTCCATTCCCTTCCCAAATCCCAGTAGGTGACACTGCACCATCAGGCTTTGACAGGGTACAGATGAAGGTGGATGCTCTGCTACAGAGAAAAGAGGGAGTGGGATGGCAACACGACACAACTCACAGACCCATGGACAGAAGGAACATAGAGGAAGCACAAGGAGGCAAAACATTAAAGTATAAAAAAAATTAATATATAAAAAAAATATTTTTCTTCTAGAATCATCTAAGCTGAGCCACTCTGACCTGGAAGACCATTTTTGCCCTTAATGCCCCATGTAGGAAGATCTCACTAAGGTCAATGTGGTTGCAAGCATATAAGATCTCATAGGGTAAGACTCTCCTTAAACTACCATGAGAACCAAAACATGCTGCTACGAGTCTTTTATTCGCCCATGACACCAGGATTTTCAGCATCAGGCTGGTTTGCATTGCCAAAAGGCAAGATGATCTCTTGCCCATAGATCCTAGACAACCCATAGAGGGCATGGGTTATTTTCATGCACAGACAGCCCAACCTCAAAGGGGTGCAGGGACCAAGGGCTTTTTCCCTTCTGCCAAGAGCAATGACCACTGATCTCTATTCCTCATCTCATATGGTGGCTTTGGTCAGTCCCAGAGTGGTTAAACATGCATGAGGGGCCGATGACTCCTCTCATAGGGGTGCATTGCTCTGAACAAGCTAGGAGAGGGTGACTCCATTTTTCAGGGGTACTTTAAAATACCCTCTTAGAAGAGCCACCAGTACATTTAATGCAACTCCCTACAAAACACTCTTCTGTGCTCTTTGGGTCTTCAGAAAGCTCGTTTAATAGAAAATAGCACCTCTCCTACCCCCTTGGACTCTGTTGTGATCGGCCACGTTTAGGACAGCAGCGTGCAAAAAGGCCAGACAGACAGCAGGTAGGTCTTGTTCTGAGAGGTTGGCATCAAAGTGGACCAGACGGACACGGGGTGGGAACAGACTAAAAAATACTGGGACAACAACACAGAGACAGCATACACTGTATTAGGGCCATGACTGGACCCTTGTTTTGAAGGGGAGATGCTAAATGGCAGGGAAAGGGAATGGAAGAAGGACAGGTCAGGGAGAAAACGGGTTTGATCGGTACCGAGGTGATAAGATGGAGCGAGCAAAGAGCCAAGCCAGCTGCAACCACAGAGTCCCCATCCTGCAACCGCTCTTTCCTAAAGCCTACCCAACTCCTCCATGCCTGTCATCTTATCCATGAGCCAGGGAGCAAGGGGAAGGCAAGAAGGAGAAAACACCCAACCTCTCTGTACCCACAGACAGGCTCAGCCAGGCCCTGCAGCCAGGTCCTGTTTTGGGAGATGCTGTGAGGACATTACATTGCAAGTCCAAGATGAAGTAGGCAATACTTGCAAGTCGCCAACCCTCAAGGAGATGGGTGGGCAGAGGGGCAGATAAGCACAGACAGGGAGTAGTCAAGTCCTCAGAAATAGAACCCCATGGCACACAGAGGAAGGAATGGAGAAGGTAACGTGTTAAGAGTGCGATCTGGACACGGTGAAGGCTTTACTGCAGAAAAGTGACAGTGCTTCCCTCCAAGGGAACAACTGGTGAGAAAACAGCCAATACAAGGAGAAATCTGGGCTTCCAATTGATGGCACTTTAAACCCAGCACCCCAGGCTTATTCCCTTCCTGGGTGCAATGCTATTTATTTTCACACTGCATTTCCAGTTTCATAGTGGTGTAACTGGGAAAAGCCTCCTGAAAGATACCAAGCTTCAAATGCAGCAATTAATGAACCAAACCTTTCCAGCCTTATTAATTCATTCCCAGGGATAGAGAGGTGTTACTTTATATAATTGAACAGGTTACACTATTTTCTTTAGAACTGGCCAATTTAGAAGAGTTTGGTCTCAAAAACCTCTGGTAATTGCAGGAACGAAGGGGATATTTTGCATGGGAATATCTCCATGGAAAAAACATTACATCCAGTGGGAATTTCCCAATTACAACACACTGTAGGACCTCAAAATCGGGCTGTTTTAAAAGGTAGCAATTTGAATCATTGTAACAGAAGGCCAGATTGCCTTCAAAGCACCCATCGGCTTCAGCATCAGGCTCATGTGGTACTCATGGCTATGAAATGTTCAGACCCTTATGGTCCCCCTGTGAAGACAGATGTTTGAAAGCATCATGGAAAGCTGTGTCCTGCCCTGTCCATCTGCAGTGAAGCCATAGCAGAGAGGGAGAAAGAAAGGTTGAATGAAAAAGAGAAAGAGGAGGAAAGCACCAGAATTACCTGATCATGTGATAGCTGTGAGATGCCAGAATGCAGCAGAGAGAGAAAGAGGAGGAACATGCACAACAGTCAGAGCAGTAAGAAAATAAACAAGGCAAAGAGGCAAAAAAAAGATCAGTTAGAAGTCATCACAGTTGGTATTTCACCTCTGGAGAGGCTGCCACGATCCTGTCGCCAGGGCTGAAGCAGAACAGCAGGAGCAATCCCTACCCGTGGCTACGCAAGAGAGACAAGCCATGCGTAGGAGAAAGGACGAGCACATCGAAGCGGTGGCTCTGTTCCCACCCACCCCCTCATCCTTTCATGAAGGAAGCAGCTCTGGTTTGCCCCAGAAACAACTTGGGGAAAAAAAACCAAACAAAACCAACAAAAAACCCAACCAACCAACAAAAAAAACCCAAACAAAACCAGAAAAAACAACCACGACACTGAAACGCCAAGCCCCATTTCCCAGAGCTGAATCACATCAGCAGGTAGTAGTTGGGCAATTCTGCTGTAATTTGGTTTTGATATATCCTCAATGCTGATGTCAATTCTTTCATGTGGTGGAGAAACTGGAACGGCAGAGAAATGGTCTCTCCTGCACAAGGCTCTTGGAAAAGCAAGGGAAAACCCTTTGCTGAAGAAAGTCCAACTTCTGGTAGTAGAGTTTATCCTTCTTCCTTCTACTGACTTGGGGTTGAGTTGTCCCAAGGGAGAGATTCAAAATAAATCATTTGGCTCTGCTAAGATGGGCTGCACGTGGTCAGACCTCTTTGAGCAATTGCCTTTTTACATCAAGTCCAGGGGCTGAGTAGGGAGCTCAGTGCTCTAGTTTGATGGAACCTAAGGAAAGCTGGTGTCAGTTTCCAGCTCTTCTCACCTGTATCAGGCTTACACTGAGGGTGGCAGAGAAATCCTGCAGTAATGCTTTCCTCCCTTACCCTCATCCTTTTTGCCCTACTCCATCAAACCTCGTCCAAACTGGAAGAAATTCAATCTGTGCAGAGAGGAAGAGTCCAACTATTTCAAAGTCTATGTAGCTGCAGTTTCTCCCTCTCTCCAAGCACACATCCTTCCACTCCGCTCTGGGACCTCCAGTTGCCATTCAACTGGTTGAATTAGTGGTCTCCTGGGTCTGGTTCAGGAAAGCCTTCTAAAACTGACTTTGGGAGATGATGCAAAAGACTGCAAATTATCTCCTCAACCTGGCCTTAATATTCTGCTCTTCAGAGGGGTCAGTCCCTGCCTCCAGACTCCTCTGTGCATTTCTGTATCTGGTAGAGAAATACAGGGTCTAAAGAGCAGGGACACCTCTTATTAAATCAAGAGATGAATCTGAGGGAGTGGAGGAAGCTTCCAGACAACACAGCCACAAGGCCCTTCTGGAGGAAAGGTTTAATCTGCCACAGTTCAGATCACAAGACTTCTTACAAAAACTTTAATCTCATCTTGGTCAGTGGTTTCATTAACTGTTGGGAAATCTCATCTAAGAGGAGCATTTTGAACCTTCTGCTCACTGCATTATTCCATGCTGGAAGTGGGGACCCTCTGGGCACAGGTCCACCAGCACAGAACTGTGCAAATCATGAATTTAGACACAATTATAAACAGATAACCTGTAGCCTGAACTCAAATACCCGAGCAGTTATGAACCCAGAGGAAGGAAAAAGATTGCTGCGAGCAGATGATCTTGGGACAATGTGGCAGCAAAATCGCTAGCTCACGAGGCTGAAGCAAACTAAATTGCTGCTCCTAACACAAAGGCATTTTGGATATCAAGGAGGAAAGCGTAGGTCCCTTGATGTCTCTAACACAGTCATTTGTGCACACCGAAGCAGATGAGATTACAGACCATCGGGAAGAGGGGGTGCAATTTCAGAATGACACATTTTCCCAGGAGAAGGCTGCTGCTTCTCACTGGAGGGAGTGCATCACTCTCAGCTCACGCTTTTTCCCACAGAAGGCTATTACACTGTCACCACTGACAGCTACAATGCCTCCTAGGAGAAAAGGCACATCACCAGGACAACACCATAGTTTCCTCCAGTATAATCAAGAGGAGGGTAGCTTGGCCAGCTCTCCTGTCAGGAAGTTGATTTACTTCCTCCTGATTTATCAGTGTCTTAACTTGCTCTGCTCCTGGGTTTTGTGCTCCAAATTTGATTTTCGGGGACTCTGGCTGCTGTGCCCTCATTAGATCCTTGCTTCCCCTTTTCTGTGAAAAATGAAGAGACTTTCTCTATGCACCAAAGTTGTTGATTTGCTAAACCATAATATTTCTATTTCTTCATCCAAATGGGAACAAACTGATTTAAGAAATCTATAACAGGTTCTTTTTGGAGACTGTAATGGTAGAATCTCAAAACATCTCCTCCTCTTCCTTTAAAGCACTTGGATCTCTTTCTTAATGTCCATTTCCCTAAAGCATTTACAGTTTCTCTCCCACACATTTATGAGCGGAGCAAGGCATCTGTCACTACTATTTCGAGATCTCTCATTCTTCTTAAAAAGTAGTCACTATATCCAATCCAATGTCACATCTCAGAAGTGGAGTTATTGTTTGCAGTCTTTGAAGGGATTGTTAATAAACAGTTTCCCTGCTATTGCAATCCAAGCACCTGAGGAGCACAGTGCTCCTTTCTCCCACCTCCACCCCACTCGCTGAACAAAAACGCACACCACAAATACCCAAGAGCCAAGCTGCATCAATGCTACTTACTTCTGGAATATAAAAACTCCTACAATTATGATAAATGAAATGAGATCAGATGTGATCCAGATTAGGTGGTACTCGTCTGGAGGCTGTAAGACAAAAAACAGAAGCAGAACTTAAGCATTCTGGTTTGTACAATCACAGAGAGACCACACATTGCTGAAGTTACCACCAAGGCAGAAAGAAAAGCACAAAGCTGCAGGGGTTGCATATAAATCATGACATTTATGACATTTCTAATGCTAGCCTGTCACCCAAAATGATGTTATCAGGAAAAACTGCAAACAGGAATGATTTTAAACTCTCCCTCATTTCATGAGCTGTTATTTTCTCAGAGCTCAGTGGGCTGAGTGTTTCTTATCTCAGCTGTACCTGAAGGGGAGGTGTTGTTTGTAAATCCAAGTCTGTGGAAAAGCACAGAAATATGTACACTTTGCACATGAGACATGCGGGGTCCATTTTGAATGCTAATGGTTGCTTATTTGCACAGTCATAGAATCACAGAATGGTTTGGGATGGAAGGTACCTTTCAAGGTCATCTACTTCCAATCCTCCTGCACTGATCATGGACATCTGCAACTAGAGCAGGTTGCTCAGAGCCCCA
Source organism: Actenoides lindsayi (assembly GCA_025331215.1). Taxonomy (NCBI): domain Eukaryota; kingdom Metazoa; phylum Chordata; class Aves; order Coraciiformes; family Alcedinidae; genus Actenoides; species Actenoides lindsayi. The sequence continues at coordinate 38,640 of WTSP01006777.1, read as the reverse complement.
GCCAACCTCACCTGGAATGTTTCCAGGGATGGGGCACCAACCACCTCTCTGGGCAACCTGGGACAGGGTCTCACCACTCCCAGCATCAAAAATTTCTCCCTTCTTTCTAGTCTGAAACTCCCTCTTTTAGTTTAAAACCATCATCCTTTGTACTGTCACAACAGGCCCTGAAAAAAAGTCCCTCCCCATCTTTCTGACAAGCACCTTGAAGTACTGAAAGGTCACAAAAAGGTCTCCCCAGAGCCTTCTCTTCTCCAGGCTGAACAACCCCAACTCTCTCAGCCTGGCCTCACAGCAGAGGGGTTCCAGCC